>JAVGVS010000793.1:0-98263 GCA_032718565.1 Distichodus sexfasciatus
TCTGTCCACTAGGGGGTGCAGAAGAAAAATCTTATCGAATCACGAATCTTTCTCCGCCGATTCAAAATCCATTCATATTCTTTCAACTGACGTAATGGCCCTAGTTTACTTCCCCCCCCACGTCACGAATCCACAACAGAAATGATTTAAAGATTTAACACAAATGAATTTCACGATATTCTCCGTCTGCGGCGTAACTGTGAACGTACGTTAACTTAGGCTACACCCGCTGTTCGCAACCGTACGTGTTCCACCAGATCATATCAGGCTAAAATCCAGATACACAACTTACAAATAAAACAGATGGCGGTTGCTAAAGCGTTTATTAGCTACTACTCATCACACGCATGTTGATATAGATTTAATACAGACATCCCAAGTCTCCCGCATCAATCGAAGCTCAGTAAACGAGTAGAACGCTGGCTGTTGTGCTTATTTATCTGCTAACATATGCGTTGTGTCTGTAATAAAGGGGACGTTTGAACTGAACTGGAGCGTTTTAGCGAGTAACGGCGCGGTAACACGGGCGCTCACCAACACAGGGAGCGTGTTTACATCGTAAACATGTCATTTATGGGTTTTTAGGTGTTTACTTCTGTTTTTGTGCACGGAATATCTCCCAAAGACTTTCACATACTGAGGGATCAGGTCTTGTCTTGATCGCGTCTCTGAAAACGCTGTGTGTCGTTAATAAGCGTCCGTGTGAAACGCAAGCGGCACATGCACTAGAGAGTGAAATGAATTAAACGAAGCTTCGATTCTGGAGAAATTGCCTCGACCATTTTTTGTTATTAAACTAATCGTTTCAGTTCTATATTGAGCATCAGTGTAAATTGTAGTGTGAGAATATTTGTTTTCTTGTAAAGCTGTAAACCAGGGAAACACTGCAAACGGCATCTGATGCAGTGTGATTGTGTCGTTGATCTGCCACAGTCACATGGGAAAAAAGTGACTCACAACAGCAACCTGGAATCGAATCGTGAGATTTTCCGAATGGTGCAACCCTACTGTCCACCATCTCTTAAGAGACACCACCATCTCAAAGCCTTTAACCCCCTAATTTTCGTCTCCTCTTAATCCTCTGAGACCAAACTAGAAATGGACACATTCTAGTCACCATTCAAGTCAGGGTTCACCGTTGATCCGAACTCCTCCGTGAAGACACGAGCGTGAAGCCTCGACACGTCTCCTTACGCCATTTTACTTTCCAAATCACTGACCTCTGCCACACTTCACTTAAAAAAAATAATAAAAAAAAAATCCTGACCGCAGCACAGAGCTTACATCACACTCCCTGCCAGGGAACACATTCCATACGGGAAAAAAAAAACAGCCTTGAAGTGGCAAAACCGGTCGGAACTGTATGTGGACTGGACTGTAAAGAGGACATCCCATAAAGTAGCAACCCAGGGACGAAATGACAAAATGACTTTCGATATTACCAACTTGAGACGTCATAAAACACAAACTGCACTGATATCGGATCAAACGGAAGTAAACTGATTTGTGTCTCTGCGGATTGGAAGTCATTCAAGTCTGGCAATGATGACACTGACACTAGAGCTGGGCGATATGAACAAAAAATTGGTCGATTTCGATAATTATCACGATGTATTTTGGATTGTTATACAAACTGAAAGAACAAGTTCAAATAATCAAACAATATGAAACACATAAGTAGGGCCCCGTGATTTACGCGATGCGGAAAACGCGGACGGAATCGCCGAATTCAACAAACAAAATGGAATCCGTTGTAAAACGCGGACCGTCGTATAATTCGCTGATATCGGTGTGCGGGCAAAGCAAAGCAAGGGTTTCTAATCAATTTTGGCCGCTGCAGCCCCCTGTACGTGTTACCTGTTGAGGCGGGACTCAACGCTCAGCTAAGGCGAAGAGGCTCGCTGAAACACCGAAGTCCGCCGAAAAAAATACGGAATTCCAGTGTTTTTAGAGCAGAACAATAACCAAATGATTTTTATGAATCGGGAGAACCCCTCTTTTGTAAGTTTTACCAGGTGCATAATGTTCACCTACAGATCAAGAGGTCGTGGTTCAAATCCATCTCTATCCTCCTGCTAGCATTGAACACCACTGAGCCCCTGAGCAAGGGCGTAAACCCCCGTTACTACAGGAAGACCTAGAACTAGTGAATAAGAGCGCCTACCAGACGGCAGACATGTAAATTGTGGTGATGCTTAGTCCTAGCTCTCACTTTTGTGGTGGACTTAGCTTCGTTACAGACACACAGGCTGTTCCTGAGACGGGCCGAGGCGAGTACAGCACTGACTCAGCTCTGAGTGAAAGCCTGGCGGCGGAAGAGAGTGACTGGGCACAGCGTATGCTGTCACACCCGCCAGCCGACTGCTTCATCTGATTAGTGTGAGACAACAAACTGGAGTGTGAGGAACAACAGCACTCGGTATTACTGACTGTAACGTAAGCGGGGGGCCAGAACCGCAAAAAAACGAGAAGCTGGGGGTCTGCTGCTAGGTTACTACTTTCATTTTCAGTCTAGTTCACAATAATTTATTAAGAACTTCAGCAGGAAGGACTTCCCAGACTTCATGTTTTTTGAAAAAGGTCGATCGTGTCGTTACTGGAAAACACCTCTGTTGCTCTTGTTGACCTCTTAATTCTTCATAAAGGACACGTTTTCGTAGAGAAAAATCCCAGGACTTTCTAGGATTACTCACACAAGAGCACTGCCGTCCAGAGAACTGTGAAAAGGAGTTCTGGTTTATAAAGGAAAACACCCGAATCAGAACACTCCATCCTCATAGGTGAAGCGTGTGATTACTTGTCATTGTAAACGCACCACACCACAGCACACAGTGCACCACAGCGAAATACGAGCTCTGCATTTGACCCATCCGTGAAGCAGCAGCGTGCAGCTTTTTGGCGGCACCCGGGGAGCGGTACTTGAGGACATTAGCTTGCTTATGAGTACCGCAGTGGTACCTTTCCCGGTCCGGGAAAAGAACCGGCGAACTTCCGGTCACAGGGCCAACTCTGTAACCGTTACTAAACTGCCAACTGCCCCAGTAAGGGTTGGCGCGTGATGACAAATACTAGCATTTCTTAAATGACCTTTATTTACCATCTACTAGCCATCCTTGTTCCGAGACTCTATTACCCAGCACGCACCTTGCACACATCATGTTAGAGGGAGTTCCCGCTTATCAAGACTGAGTAAACCACTTTACCACTAGATTGTTGGGAGCACATCATTTCAGTGTCATTTATCGACTTCCCGGCCACTCGGTTTTCCATTCATTAATGCCAGAAATTAGCATTTGTTCGAAAACCACGTGGCCGCCGTATGAGCAAAAAATTGAGAAATAAACCACAAGAAGCCCAAAGAGTCTCAATCGCCCATCACAGGTTGGTCGGGGGTTTCTTACTCCGACTTGCAAATCTCAATCTGGAGATTACTGCTTTACTGCTGTCCGAGAAAAAGAGAGACATTTATAAAGGTTAAGTGAGGTTTAAGCTTTAGACCGATTCAGGGGAGCCCCTGCATTTTCAGGGAATTTTCTGCCTGTTCTGTTACTGGAATTTCACTGACAAACTGTCCAGAAAGCTAAAGGTCAGTGGTGAACTGCTTAAGGGGAACTCTACTCATAAACGTCGAATTATCACAAGTTTCCTTGGTGGAGTTTAAGTACCAAACACACACAATAACAAAGTCCCAAGTATTAGGCACACATACGCACGCACGCACGCGCACAAAATAAACTTATGAAGAGATTAGAGCTGACCAGCACAACTCTAAAGTGTTTTTCAACCAGCAGCTGTTCAACAACACACACTTATCAGCACAGAGATAACACCACAACACACACACCAACACAATTTCATCTAGATGTAGTTTCCATATCTGGTGAACAATTGTTTTCCCCAAAAACTCTAACTGAACACAACTCACCCACGTTTTATACCAGAATATTGCAGGTTTGAACAGCAAATGCTGATTTTGATTTTAATCCCAGTTGTGGATAAAAACATTCCACAGACATCATGAAAAGCTTCCAGTGGTGCCTACAAGAATCCCATGCTTTCCTACTGGTTTATAATGATGATGTTTTGGTTAAATAGCATAACGGTTAAGGTTTATAACATAAGACTTCGTAGACTTAATGGATCTTGTTCGTTAAAACCATTTTTATCCAAACCATTCAAACCAAACTACCATCCGCCGCAATCCATTTGAAAATCTTCCTAATATTTTCTAATGGAACACAACATTAGTGAGGTATTTCACTTCTTTATCAAGTGGGAAAAAATCTGTGGTAAGATATGTTGGAATGAATCCTAATTTTTCCACGATGAAAGAAATCTGTTGATGCAGCAACAGATCAATGACTGATTCTGTCTGGGCTGACAAAAGAGATATATGAAAACAGTGTAATAAGCCAAAACCTTGGAGGAGTCACATGTGTAAATTGCACATTCTCTTTTTCACCCTCTAGTTCAGAGTTTACATTTATAGTCCATTTGTATACGCATATTGTTCGCGCCTTCTTTGTTTTTACACTCTGTAAAAGCTGGAGCCGCGTCTTATCTCTCTTTATACTTGTAAATTGCTGAGATGACAATAAAGTTCACTGTAACTTTATTTGATGTTAACATCACATGCATATAGCTTTAAAGATGGAGAAATTATGGTTTGCTGTTATACGTTTTAGCAATATATTTCATTACAATTTGTTTTATTTCATGCACATGAACTCCCCAATAAAATCAGCTTAGAAAAATGCATTCCAACCCGAACTAATCAAGTCATTAAAAACATATTGCAATATATCATTTCCCCAACATCATCCTGACCATTTTCCAGTAGCTCCTACTGGAATCCCACGCTTTCCAATTGGCCCATCATCTTATTTTAACACTGTGATTTCTAATGTAGAAAGCACACCGTTTTGCCTTCGTGAATTGCATTTAATTTGGTCTAAAGTGGATATTTTAAAATCACTTTAATTAATTTGGTCAGATTTTCTATGATATACTTTATTCTGTTTCCTTTTTTTTATCCTTTCTTTGCAAATTCTACTTGTTCAGCGCCTTGTAACCTCTGTCTGAGAAGAGTTTTATGAACAAACTTGACTTACTTATTTACTTACTGAATTACTAAATATCTATCTTTGAATATGATATCATTCATACTTTATACGTATATATGTGTATCATTGGTTATGGTTGAAGTAAAGAATGGAAGCAGTGTGACTTTTGTTCAAGATTCAAGATTCTTTGTCACATACATAAATATACAGTGATAACACGTAGTAAAATGTACACAGATTCATTGCCAAGACTGTGCAAATTAAAAAGGAAATTGCAAACACATTAAGTTAAGGAAACGGTACAAGAAGATAAAAAGCGTATAGAACGTATATATAGAAAAATGACTCGCGCAAATGACATTTATACATGTATATATGAGATAATTGTGGATATTATGGGAAGGATATGCTAATTTAAAAAAATAAATAAAAAAACTTAGTATACGAAATAACACCCATCGGGCACAATAGTGTAATCCACGTGGATTTTTGGTGGATATTTGGTGAAGTGGTGGATTCACCAGTTTTCACCTGATATCCACGTAGATTCCAGGTGATTTTAGGCTGTGGAAAAGACGTACAAAATTCACGTGGAATCCACGTGGACTTTTAGATCTCACTATCAGTCTTCACGTGCTGAACGTGGAAGCCACGTGGAAATCACGTGGAAATCATAATACTGATCAGATTGGTGGCTGATCAAACAGGAATACATATTTTTGTATGTTTTTACACAGATGTGACAATCATTAATTAACATTAAAACATCTCAGGACCAAAATTACCCAGAGCACATTCATTTCCAGCTGGATTTTCAGCTGCAACATTCTTTTAAAGAGATGCTCACTTTCCGAAAAGCTGAGCATTGAAGTGCGAGGTTAGATGTTAAATTGGTCTGTTTTTATGTAAACCATGTGGTCTGTAAGGGAGCAAATTTCTGTGATCCAACTAACTTAATTTAAAAATCTATATATCTTGAACTGAGAAGATTAGGTGAGGAACACAAACTGTTATAAAATAAATACTGCAAATAGGGTAACTCATGCCTAAATTACTGTATAAACTATTGATACAGTTTCCTAATTTACCATTCTAACTTAGAATGTCAGTTGTTGTATATTAATTTTAGGTAGGTCATGTTTAACCCCATATATTGTATTGTGTATAACATCAGGGTTTCAAAAATGGTGCCTTCATCTTCTGTTGCAGACAACAGACATGCTGGCAAACCAAGATAGAAAGCTTCAGACAGAAGAGAGAAGACATTTACTTGATGTCTAGATAGTTACAAGATGACAGAAAAAAGAGACATATAGGTAAGACATAATGTTAGATTTACACCATGAAATCGTATCTGTTGCAAATCATAGCTGTTGAATATAGGTACCTGGTAGAATGTGGATTAATAGTGCATGAAGGAATTTTTCTTGCCCACCCTAATCATGACTCTATGGATGATTTATAGTGAAATATTATTCACTGTCATTTAATGCTTTCAATTGATATAAAAGTACCAGTTCAGTTCATTGTTTACTTGACAATTTACATTGCAATGGTTGATATTTAAGCATATATAGTCACAGCTGCATGTAAAAAATGGGTAGCGCTGTTCATTACCTATTTATCTCCTGTGCTGTAAATAAAAATTATTTGTAACTTCATTTGTGTCTACATCTAGTCTAGTAAACAGTGCAAATGTATTTGTTTTTAAGTACTTTTCCCTACTTCCTATAATTTTGGAAGGAACCACACAACATTTCCTGAAAACATGTTTCCTTAAAAGCTCTCCGTTATATTTTTATTTCAGTTTAAGAAGAGCATTAAAATTGGTGGAGCTACAGTGAAGGACGTGGGGAGAATTTTGACCAGCAGGTATGTACATTTCATTATATATTGTGTATATTATATAATTATATATTTGCTATATATCAGTGTTTCCCAACCGTTAGCTAAGTGCTTAAATGCTGCCATATATGTTTTGTGCATGCACCACCATCAATGCACCATTTCAAATCAATAAAATAAAAACTATTATCAATGTAAGTTTAGAACTAAATGATTCTTCCATATTCAATCTTCCTGTTCCTTGCCTAGACATATGCAATGTCTGCAATTCTGCAGATAATGCTTACCATGTAAATGCTCACATGAAGAGCAGGCTTTTGAATTTTACATCCTTTTCTGATACAAAATTAGATTAAAATGTCTGTCTATAAAATAAGAAAATCACATTCAAACATATTGTATCTTCTAACTTAATTTAAAGAAAAAACCATTTACATCAAACATTAACAAATAAAATAATTTCTTTAGACCGTAGTCTGAATACTACAGACCATTTTACCTTGTGTTAATCACATGAACTTGATCTTTAAAGAAAAACAGATTAGATTATGAGGGTCCTGATTGAAGTAATTTATGTTCTTCTAAATTCTTCGCCAATGCACTTCTGTGTAAACATAAAAGAATCAAGAGAGGAGAAAACATCATTTGAGAAGACAGCTCTATGCACATTAACAATTGGTGAGTGATTGGTGAACACTTTTTATATCAACACAATGATTGTAAATGATAACTTGAAGTCCATGCATTTGAATTACACTCAACATTTTTGTCACTTGATTCACAGACATTGTGGTAAAGAGTCCTGGAGTTACAGAAGCCTTTGTTCACGACCTTATTGCCAACAGACTGAGAAAGCTGGGCATACTGTAAATAATGTTATGGTTTGAACAGGTGCTTCATTGCATCTTTTAGTACTGAACATTTTATAAGTTAGTATTATGCACTAAACTCAATTTTTATGTGTATGGCATTTATTCTGTTATGGAATATGAATAAATGAATTACAGTTGAACATTTCTGTGAATTAGGTCTGCTTTATACAGGATGTTGTAGACATTTTAAACTCTGCAGAATTTACATTGAACACAACACGTGTATTCCACGTGTCAACATCCACGTGAATTCAACGTCTTTTCCACGTGCTGGAAACACGTCTTTTCCACGTGTTTATGCCCACTGGGCATGTTTCCTAAAATACGCATACTGTTAACTAAGTATATTGTAAAAATGGGGGTAAAATTCCGAGAAATACACCAGACATTCAGAGATTCAAGTCGTAGATTTACGAGGAGAAAATGTCGGATATTCTCTGAGATTAAAGTGTCAAATTTATGCGACAAGAAAGTCACACACTTGCAAGAAAAGGTCAGATATTCTCCGGAATCTCTTAATTTTTAAATGTTCTAAATGAAAGACATTACCAACTCCTATAATACAGTGTGTCGACCCAGCATGCGTCTCACGTATCGTACTGAACTTTACCTGTACGTGAATTTATGCATAAAGTGCTCACAAATGCGATGTGCTCAGTTATTTTCCTAGTCAAGACTTTTATTTTGAAGCATCCAGTGACGGAAGTTCTCTTCTCGATCAGGGCGTCCCCCGTCAAATGTATAAACAAACTCCAACCAAAGCGTTTGAGGAATATTATATTCTGATGTACATAAGAAGAACAGACATTGCAGCTTTGGGACACATATCACAGCGGGTAAAGTATCACTAAACTGCAATAATACTACATGAGTTTTTAAGCGGTTTTACAGGCCTGATTTTAGGTGTCACTTTAATACACGTCGAAAAATGTCATTTTCCTGCGATATTGTACTACACGATGTATGGAATGATACATAAAAGCGTATACAGACCAAAATAGCTTTATTATTTATCTTTATTCGCAATAATAAATCGTTCTTTTTATCCTTATAAAATAAAAATAGTAACTGTGTCTGCTTCTCCCAGTCATCCCTCCTGAAACGTTATGCAGTCGAATATATTGTACAATCAGACTTCTCTTGTAGATTAGTTAGGAAAATGAGAAACGGTGGCTTTTCCTTTGGTATCGTGCAACAAAAAAAGTTGTGACATGACGTGTTTAATTTAATTTGCCTTACTACGTTGCAAGCTCTTCACGACTATTGTGTATGTGCTCATTGTTAAGAGCATCCGAGTGCTAGATCTGCAGCATGGGGCAGTTGGTAGCCTAGCGGTTGGGAGTTCGCCACGTGATCGGAAGGTCGCCGGTTCAAGTTCCGGTCCGATAAAGGTACCACAAGTAAGGTACCGTCCCCAAGCACTGCTCCCCGGGCTTTGTCCAAAAAAAAAAAAAAAAAAAGCTGCCCACTGCTCCTTCACGGATGGGTCAAATGCAGATGCTGTGGTACACTGTGTGATGTGGTGTGTTCACAATGAACAAATAATCATTCACTTAAATTCCCTTAAATGTCAGTTTGTAATAAACGCCCTGTAACATCATGAACGTTTCCTCACTGAATACACAAATCTGCTGATAGACCAAAGGACCATTCAGCCATGTTTTACATTGTAGAACTCTACATAGCACAGACTAAAAAAAACGTGATAAATGAAAAGCGATAGATCAGCAGACAGCAGACTGGGGAAAGAACGAGAGAGAAACAGACTAGAAAGTAAACAGAGAGAAAGACATAAGCAGACTAGGTAATATATATAGGGAGAGATAAACAAACTGAAAAGATAGACACATACAGCGTCATTATGGGAAGAAGGTAGATACATGGATGGATAACTAGGCAATAGATAGACAGACAAACAGAGATACAAATACAGAGAGAGTAAAAGAGCGAGTGGGATAAACAGATTAGATCGTTTGCCTTTTTGCTTTTTAATCACGCTGCAGTAAATCTTTTCTCTTTAGGAGTCTAAATTGAGAAGCAATGCCGTATTTCGGCTCTGAGGAGACGGTAAAGGAGCTGAGAAGAGCTCTGTCCAACCCCAATGTGCAGGCCGACCGGCTGCGCTACAGAAACTACATCACCCGGGTCATCAGGTCAGCAGCATGATTTCAACGCAGGGGAGAATGGTGATTTTTGTGAAGGATAATGCCACAAAAAAAGTGGTGATGGCGAAGCTTGCTGGCTTTTACAAATACTCACAATCTAGAGACCATGTTGGTTAATTAATCTACTGTATTTATTTGAGGTTTATTAATTGGTGTCATTTTAATCATTTTTACTACATTAAACTACATTGGATGTGTGATTCTGAGACTGCAAAATTTGCCATTGCAATATTATTATTTACTGCATTGCAAATAAGTTTGAAATTCTTTTACTCAATAATTGAATAGAAATTAAACATTCTAGAATGACTGGGGTGGTGTAATAATAATAATTCATTCATTTTCCGCACCGCTGTAACCCCAACTGGGGTCGCGGGGGGACCGGAGCCTATCCCGCCAACTTTCGGGCGCAAGGCGGGGACCAGCCCTGGGCAGGCGCCAAGACACCGCAGGGCACACACACTCACACACAC
The DNA here is from genome assembly GCA_032718565.1 of Distichodus sexfasciatus. Lineage (NCBI taxonomy): Eukaryota > Metazoa > Chordata > Actinopteri > Characiformes > Distichodontidae > Distichodus > Distichodus sexfasciatus. Next base: position 10,419 of record JAVGVS010000793.1, read on the forward strand.
ATTCACACCCTAAGGGCCAAATTAGAGTCGTCAATTAACCTATAACGCATGCCTTTGGACTGTGGGAGGTAACCGGAGCACATGGAGGAAACCCACGCAAACACGGGGAGAGCATGCAAACTCCACACAGAAAGGCCCTACAGCCGTCCCCGGGGTTCGACCCCAGGACCTTCTCGCTGTGAAGCGGCAGCTCTAACCACTGCGCTGCGTGCCGCCCATAATAATAATTCATTCATTCTTTTATTCATCATTATCCGGACTGCTTAATCCAAATTGGGGTTGCGGGGTGACCAAAGCCTATCCCTGGAACTTACGGGTACACACTCACACAGTCACACTCACATTCCCACCTTACAGGGCCAATTTAGATTCACCACTTAACCTATATAGCATGCTTTTGAACTGTGGCAGGAAACCAGAGCCACTGGAGGAAGCCCATGCCAACACGGGGAGAGCATGCAGAAAAAACTACCACACAGAAAGGCCCCACGGCCGACCCAGGGCTCTAACCCAGGACCTTCACTCTGTGAGGCGGCAGCGCTAACCACTGCTTCACCCTGCCGCCCCATGATAATCATCATCATCATCGTCATTTGAACTTTATCCAATAACCCTTAAATCTGAGTAAATGATGTTCAATCAGAAAGACTGGGAACAGTGAACCGGCCGAGACAGTGAGCGCTTGTAGGGCTTTTGTTGACCAGCAGATGGCAAAATTGTCAAGTCAGATGATACTGAACTAATATGGCTTCCAACATGCTATTGTGCATTGTTTGGCCCGTCCTGCTGTAGAATCAGCTACAACAGTGTGTACAGAGTAAATATAGTAAGAGTGTGGAACTCTTTGACAAAACACAGTAGCCAAATTAGACAAAACACAGTTATTTGCATATAAATGTGATGTAATTATTTGAATAAACTACTAAGAGGGCGGCATGGAGAAGGTCCTGGGTTCGATCTCCGGGTCGGCCATGGGGCCCTTCTGTGTCGAGTTTCCTCCCACAGTCCAAAAGCATGTACTGTAGGTTAAGTGGTGAATCTAAATTGGCCCCGTAATGTGTGAATGAGAGTGTGAGTGTGTGTGCCCTGCTGTGTGTTGGCACCTGCCCAAGGTTGGTCCCCGCCTTGCGCCCGTAAGTTCCCGGGATAGGCTCCGGTCCCCCTGCGACCCCAGTTCGGATTAAGCAGTTTGGATATTGAATGAATGAACGAATGAATAAAACAATATTATATAAAGAACTGTTTTTCATAGGGTTTCATCGGCTTAACAACACAGTTTACAATCTGTTTCTCACTAATATTCTCCTTCGAATCAAATGTTTCATGAAAATGAAAAAGATTCTCATTTAACAACTGTTCATTTTTATCTATGATGATAAATTATTTTTAAAAGTTGGCAAAAAAAAAAAGAACCAAATGAACCAATTAAGCCAAACTCTTTGCTACTGCTTTACAAGGAAATCTTCTTGAGCTTCTCAAGCCACATTCTAAGAAATAAGATCAATAAATATAATCAACTTGCGTGTGTGTGTGTGTGTATGTGTGTGAACGTAATTCCCTTGTGAAGCTTTGGACCTTTTCCGCTTCGCTCTCAGGTGCATGACCCAGGGTCTGGATGTCTCGCCTTTGTTTATGGACATGGTGAAGGCGAGCGCGACGCAGGACATCGTCCAGAAGAAGCTTGTCTACCTCTTCATATGCACATATGCCAGCCACAAGCCCGACCTGGCCCTGCTGGCCATCAACACGCTGCGCAAAGACTGCGCCGACCCCAACCCCATGGTCCGGGGCCTGGCCCTCAGGAACATGTGCAACTTCAGGTCTGTTTGGGGTGTTCCGAGTAGAGGACTGAGTCTTTCTAAAACTCTGAGTGCAATATGAACGATGCTGCTCCTTTTTGTTGCCAGTAAGTGATCAGCTCCCTCCAGTGCAGTAGTTTATTTAAAAAAATCTTGGCAGTCCCAGCTTTAATGCTTAAAATTGTTAAAGTATCTCATGACCAGGCAATAGGCAAAATTGAGGCAGTTGGTTGTATAACGGTTAGAGAGTTCGACACATGATTGGAAGATCGCCGGTTCGAATCCTGGACCGATAAAGGTAAAGTTAATAAGTTGCTTACTTAGGATTTTGTACATCGTTAATGTATTGATGTTTGGTGAATTTGTTGGAACTTTTATGTCTTACTCCAACGCTTAACACATGGCACTACTTTTAGCATTTGGTGGCAGTTGGTGGCGTAACGGTAGGGTGTTGGCCCCGTGATCAGCAAGGTACCGTCCCCAAGCACTGCTCCCTGGGCACTTGTTAGCTGCCCCCTGCTCCTTCACTGATGGGTTAAATGCAGAGGTCACATTTCATTGTGGTGCGCTGTGTGCTGTGCTGTGGTGTGTTCACAATGACAAATAATCACTTACTCATTTCACAGAGTAAAAATCAGGGTTGCCACATTTTCTTTTATAAATAAAGTGACACGTGACATGTAAAATGACATTCATTCATTCATTCATTCAACTTATGGGCGCAAGGCGGGGTCCAACCCTGAGCAGGCGATAACACACCGCAGGGCACACACACTCACATTCCCACCTTACGGGGCCAATTTAGAGTCGCCAGTCAACCTACAGTGCATGCTTTTGGACTGTGGGAGGAAACCCACGCGAACATGGGGAGAGCATGCAGACTCCACACAGAGAGGCCCTACAGCCGACCCGGGGATCGAACCCAGGACCTTCTCAGATTGCACACCAGGCCGTGTCATGCAGTGCATCATTCATTACAAGCATGTAGTTCATAGTAACTGCTCATCAAACCAGTAAAGAACATCTCATGATAGCAGCAGATTAATCACATTTATAAAGGTCAATTTGGCAGCGGAAGTGACCGCTTTGTGTGCCTGGTGGAATTGCCTTTGCTGTGTTGAACAGAATGCATTTTCCTTCGTGAATTGTAAAGCTGAAATGAAGAATGACACCACAACAAAGAAAGAAAGCAAAGATCGGTTGTTTCTGTGCGGCGATGTTCCGTGTTTAGAGTTCTGTGTCTATGTAAGTCAAGTAACCCTAATTTATAATGTGAACACAGCACACAGTGCACCACAACGAAATGTGACCTCGAATTTGACCCATCCGTGAGGGAGCAGTGGGCAGCTAACATGGGCAGCACCCGAAAGTACCTCAGTGGTAACGTTACTGGTCCTGGATTCGAACCTTCTGATCACGGGGCGAACACCCAACCGTTACGCCACCAACTGCCCCAAAGTAGACAAGTATATACTGTTATTGGGAAAGGTTCTGAGGTGCTAAAGTTCTGCTTCATTTTGCAGAATGCCGGGGATTAGTGAATACATCCAGCAGCCCATTCTGGCTGGACTGAGGGACAAGGCTTCCTACGTGAGGAGAGTGGCTGTTCTGGGCTGCGCTAAAGTGCACAATCTCCAACCCAACACAGAGATAGGTATTCATTCCTCGCTCTACTGGCAGAGGCAAAAGTCTTGCTTTGACCCATCTGGAAAAAAACGAACCCAGCGTTAAAACCTCTCAGTGATGTTTGTGTAGTTGTGGACGTTTGCTGACAAATGGTGGCTCGTTTTCAACGCCCTGAAGTTTCACACCCTCACACTTGTGTTGAGGTTAAGTATAAATGTAAACCTGTGGTGGTGTAGCTGGAGGGTACTCGGCCTCAAATCAAGAGGTTGTGCGCTTCCACCTCCAGCGCTAGTACTAGTACCCTAAAGCTCCGGTGCAAAAAGCCTTACTCCCAAAGCTGTACCTGGAAATGAAGAGGTGCAAGATGCTCTGGAGAACAGAGGTGAAAACATTGACTGGTCGACTGACCGATTCGATTCAATTACGATTATCAGGTCAACGATTCGATACAACACGATATCTCGATGCATCACAATGCATCCCATAAATTTTACTGCATTACTTTGGGCAGCCATAGTTACTACCGGGATGTTCTTTTTAACTAGAACGTTTATGCCACACCCAGAAAATCACCAAGCAGTGTCATTATGAGTTAATCCAGGTGTATAGCTTAAAAATATTGACTTTTTAAATTTTTTAAATTATTTTTATTTATCTATATTTTCAGGCCACATCACCCAGCTCTGGTGCTAGGGCTGCCTTTTGTAGCTGTCTCGGTTTAACTCATTAGCTAGTGCTAGGGCTGAACAATAAATCAAAATGTCTTTCAGAACGTCTAATTGTCACGATCCTCACAAAAAGCTGACGGTTGCCCATCCCTTGCTTGTGATACTTTGCTTTTCCAAGTGCTATTTAAACTGCTTCTCCTTCAGTGGCGTTTTTGTACTTGTTGGTAAAAATTGGACTGCTAGTTTGCAAGTTGTTTATAGAACGTTTAAAGTTACGCCGTATAGGCCGTCCCAGATCTCAGACCTTGTAAGGGCTTAAAATGCACCCTCGGTAGGACACGACTTATAAGGAAGTTGCACCGCTGAACAGAACACTCAGCTAAACAACACCCACCAATGGTCTGATGGCAAGTTGCCACACGTTTCCGTTCTCTTCCCCTTGTGCAAGATTCATTCTGCAGACAGTAAGCTTCGCTCTGGGGTTTACATTAGGGGTAACGGTAGGGTGTTTGCCCCGTAATCAGAAGGTCGCCGGTAAAGTTACCACTCACGAGCAAGGTACCGTCCCCAAGCACTGCTTGGCACTTGTTAGCCGCCCACTGCTCCTTCACAGGTGGGTTAAATGCAGAGGTCACATTTCGTTGTGGTGCACTGTGTGCTGTGCTGTGTTCACAATGACAAACTTACATTAGTGATTGATTTAGTTGTACACTCTCTCTCTGCAGATGCCAGCATGGTGAACGAACTGTATGCGCTCCTGAGAGACCCTGACCCTGTGGTAATGGTGAACTGTCTCCGGACCCTGGAGGAAATCCTCAGCGACGAAGGAGGAGTGGTCATCAACAAACCCATCGCTCATCACCTCCTCAACCGGTCTGGTTTCCACTCCTCTACCAGCGCCAACTTGCCAAGTGTCTCACATTTGGATAGACACTAACTTGTCAGACATGATCACGTTTCAAATTTGGGAGTTCTTGGTTCACTGACGGAACACTCCATTAGAGGGTAGGGGTGGGAATTGATAAGATCTGATCAATATCAATGCCATTGTGGATTCTGTCTGTCAATCCAATTCCTTATCCAAACGTGGTGCTGGGAAATGAGAGAATGCTTCAGAAGAATCCAAAAATCCAGAACGTTGAGGTGTACAATTCAGATGGAACTGATCAATTGGAAAGCGGTTCTGTTTTTGATTCCCGCCCCTGCTAGAGGGGGTTACACTTATCTGACTAGGTTGTGGTGCTGGAGAATCCATCACATTTCAAAATATTTTATCTGTGTGCCTGATCGCGGGTCAGATTTCCCTTCAACCTGTATTTAGATGACCAAAATTTGGCAGCTCTTATCTACCGGCAATCACTACTTTAGATCGTTATGTAACACGTTTTACCGTAATCATTGAGGCCCTGGAACGCAAAGCCGGTGTAATGAGGAGACTGTGTTCTGCTCAAATTCTGCTCGTTCCAAAGATGGTGGGAATTCCGACCATTTGCTCCACTACTGGCTTCTTGAGAAAGGGCTGTGCTAGCATCTTCTCACTACTTACAGTTTACTGACCACACGGCTGTCCTTTCACTGTGTCCAGCTTCCTCTTAGTAGGGGTGCGGTCTAGTGTACAACAAACCTGTTTAGGTGGTTTACCAAGGCCAAACAGCAGGTGGTATGGTAACTATGCATGTTCAGATAACACCTAAAACACTGAGCCTCACAGTCTTCAGCTTGTCGGAGATCTAGGAAACTTATTGGAAGTGTTACAATTCTGTTGGTTTGTAAACAATGTCAAACATTGTCAGGAATTATTGCAGTGTTATGTATCAATCTGTAAATACTCAGATTTCTTTCATATTTTTTTCCCTTTTTTGCGAACCAAAATCGAATGAGTGACCGTCATTGTGAACACACCACAGCACACAGTGCACCACAAGGAAATGTTATGATTTTGAGATACCCATGAAGGAGCAATGGGCAGCTGACATGGACAGCGCCCGGGAGCGGTGCTTGGGGACGGTACCTTGCTCGTGAGAACCTCAGCGGCACCTTTACCAGTCCGGAATTTGAACTGGCGACTTTCTGATCAGCATTTCGGAGGTGATTAAAATAGGTGAGTTTACCTATGTCTTTACCTGTGTAAGTCTAACATTTTATTTTGTCGTCTAGGCTAAAGGATCTGGACAGCTGGGCGCAGAGCGAGGTCCTCACCTTCCTCCTTCGCTATCGGCCTCGTAGCGACGACGAGCTCTTCGATATGCTCACCCTGCTGGACGGCTTCCTCCACAGCGCTCACTCGCCCGTCATGGCCGCCACGCTCCGGCTCTTCTTGCATTTCGCCGCAGCCCACCCCGCCGTCCAGGCCGACGCCCTCCAGCGGGCCCGCGGCCCCCTGCTGGCCGCCTGCGGGGCGGCGTCGCCCGAGCTTCGCTTCGCCGGCCTGTGTCACGTGCAGCAGGTCCTGCGCAGTCAGCCGGCCTCGTACGGCGCCCATTACAAGCGCTTCTTCTGCAGCTACTCGGAACCCGGCTACATCAAGTTCCACAAGATGGCCATCCTGGTGGAGCTGGTGAATGACGAGAACGTGGAAATGGTTCTGGAGGAGCTGAAGAGCTACTGCACCGACGTGTCTGCCGAACTGGCCCAGGCTGCCATTGCGGCGATAGGTATTACATCGTGTCCTACAATAAGTAATAAAATAAAAATGAAACAATATGTGATGAAGCAAAATTAAACATAAACATCGTTTGGTCAGGAACAAAAAGTAAAATTAGGGCTCTTCAGTAGGGATGCACCGATCCGATAGGTGGATGGGATATCGGCCCGATAGTGACTCAAATAGCTGGACCGGGTATCGATGGCTTTGGGCCAATCTTTGGAGCCGATCTGTGAGCTGTAGGTTCATCTACGTTAGCGTATTTGCGCACGCTCTATTGGTTCTGCATGGGAAGTGTTACCGCGGTAAAGCTGGTTTATTGTTCCACATTCACACCGATGCCTACATGTTGATATGACAATGAGCAGAACAAGCAGCAACACACTACAATCCCAAAAGCTAATTACACACCATTATACTGTTTAATTTCCTCAACAACACCAGCTCTCGCTCACTCTCTCGGTGTTCCTCGCTGCTGTGTTTGTTAGCTCCATGTTTTCAGTGCTTATTCAGGGACGCGCGTTCGTCTCGTTATTGTGTGGAATGCCATCAAAAACGGCTATTTTAGCTGATAAATTATAACAACGACAGCGTTCCACTCACAATACAGACGTTTACTCCATGTTTTCAGTGCTTATTCAGGACGCGCGGTCGCTCTCCGTTATTGTCTGGAACGCCATCACGCCAAACCACTCTCATGTGGAACGCCATCACGTCAAAAACGTTGTCTTCAAGAACGGAGGCCAAAATGAGGCTGAAAAATGTGCGCTGTAGCACGACCGTATGCGATGAGCGCTGCTATCGCTAAACGCCTCCAGTTCGCCAAACGTCCCTTTATTACAGACGCAGAAACCATATTTTTAGCGATAAATAACCACAAATAAATCCAGCTGCTCACCTGCCAATTCTGCCCTTTATTTAGATTTTCCATCGTTTATTCTGGAACGTGTGCCCAACTCATCATTGTGAGGTGGCTCCGGGGCATGCCCAGAGGATTGTGGGAAATGTAGTTCTCTGCAAAAGTAGCTCATTTTATAGGCCAAATTGTCAAAATATTTCATTTTCAATTTATCAAATTTTTCAATTTTATAATGTTATAGTGTAATCAATAAGAAAGGAGAAATATTTATATGTCTAAACAAACAATTTTTGAGAACAAATAATTTAGTATATAATGTGTGTAATTATTACATTGTTTTAGTAGGAAACAGTATTTAAATCAAGCATTTCTAAGCATAACTGAATAATCTGTCAAGTATTCAGACATTTTTATAGCATTATTTTCTGTTTAAATAGACTGTGACTGTATCGGAGACCGCAGATATCCAAATTTACAATATCGTATCGGACATAAGTGGTATCGCGACATTCCCAAAAGAGTACTTTTTTTCCATTATATATATATATTTTAAGATGTTGATTATAAGTATTATATTTAAAACCCCATTTTACTTTTTTTAAAACAAAAAACAAAGATGATTAAATTGATTAAAAAATGATTTATTTAAAAATATATAAATATATAGTTAAAAATGTAAGAAGGCCATTATTAATTGTTTTGAAAAATTATTCCGATACTCTTTCAAAAAAATATCCATTAAAAAGTAGCTTTTACTCCTTATAAATTACCCATCTTAGCCTTACTGCTTCTAAATGATTGAATAAAAAGAAATATTAAAATATCTCTCAGTCCAATCTCTGCAGACTGATTTACTTGGACTTCAAATATGACTTGCAGGTTTTGTAAATGAAATAAAAGGTTTTCACCTTCTATAGACCGCCGCTTCCCGACGCTCTGTCGCCCCATATTTCGACTGACTATTGACTCTAAGCCACGCTTTGTTTGCGCTGCTTTACGCTGGCCTGGCATTTCCAGAACCAGGTTGACTGTTTCCGACTGAAGCTCGCTTGCGCTGGCCTGGCATTTCCAGGAACTATGTTGACTGTTTGACTGAAGTCGACCGGATATCTCTATTGTTCCATCTACAGTAGGGCACTCCCTCTATTTAGGGGAAACATTCCGTGGAGGTCTTGAGATGAAAATCTCGCCAAAGTCAAGGAGACCCGGGCTGAAAGAAGTTAATGTTTAACTTTCACATGTGTCATGGTTTTGATTTTGCAAGGTGAAAGTGGATAACATTGCCGGGCTGGTGTCATGGTCGGATACAAGATAATAATCGAGCAATCAGAAATCATGCTTATTTATAATCAGCCGATAAACAGCTGACACTTTAACAATATGTGGTTGCATAGTTTGCCCCCCAGGGGGCGATATTCTAGCTACACGATTTGTTCAACATTTTATTAAAAAATAAACCATTAGGTCGCGCCGTCTTGGTAAGGAAAACTTTAAGGCTTCTGGCAAACAGCCTTGCCAAAGTAGCCTTTTGTGCAGTATTGCTGCTTCGCAAACTTGCAGCAAGGTCATATTTTCATGCATTTAGGTAAACGTGGTGAACTTGTGTAAACCAGGAAACACATTTAGTAACTACATTCGATGCAGTGTGATTGTGTTGTTGATCTGCCACATCCACATGGAAAAAGTGACTCAAAACAGCAACCTGGAAACACATTCACACATGTATTCAATCGGGAAACGTTTATAGAGATGTAACCGATCCGATATGTGGATCAGTATCGGTCCGATAACAGCTCAAACGGCTGATCGGGTATCGGTGCATTGCCGTTCTATGGAGCCGATTCAGAATGTGTTCTACTGCTCTGGTATGGGAAATGACATCGCGGTAAAAGCAGAGCCGAAACGATTGTTCCATAACTCCAATACCCCATTGCAAAAATGGTCAAGCAATTTTTTCTAGAATGGAAGCTGGTTTACTTCATTTCACTTCGCGCTATATCACGCCCGCCAGATTTCACACGGATTTGCACAGTGATAATAATAACGCCAGTGGCGCCATCAAGACGAGACCTGATTCCTCTCTGTATGAAAGTATTTGTGAGATGTTCCGCACTAAGACACAAGTAAATGGCTAAAACCAGATAAAATCCACATTTCATGCACGTGAACACGTGCACTGTCGTGAATGACCGCGCATGAGCGCCGTTAATCGCTAAAACGCTCCAGTCCGGTCAAAATGTCCCCTTTGTTACAGACACAAACCATATTTTAGTTGAGAACAACCACAACAACCAGCTGCCTTTAATTCTGCCAATTCTGCTGTTTATTATCAAAGGCAAGGATTGGGGAAATGTAGTTCTCTGCAAAAGCAGCTCATTTTATATTTTATATTGGTTCAAAATGACAAACTTCAGTTTTTCATTTTCAATTGATCATATTTTTTCAATTTCATAATGTTATAATATTTATAATGCAATATTTATATGTCTAAACGAACAATTTTGAGAACAAATAATTTAGTATATACATGTGTGTGTAATTATTACATTGTTTTAGTAGGAAAACAGCATTTAAATCAAGCATTTTAAGCATAACAATAATCTCAGTCATGTATTCAGACACTTTAAAGCATTATTTTATGTTTAAATAAAGGACTGTGACTGCATCGATTTGTATCGTATCGCAGATATCCAAATTTGGCAATATCGGTATCGACATAAAAAGTGGTATCGCGACATCTCTAATCAAGGATGAATCAATCGTGAAATTTTCTGAATCGTGCACCCCCTAATACTGACCAGAACCTCATTCGTTTCTTTAACCTTCAAATATCCTTCCCCACCACCACATAGGTCGTATCGGACGAACCTACACCGAGAAATGTCTGGACATTCTGACAGGACTGCTGGCACTCAAACAAGAACACATCACCTCCGGTAAGAGATCATGCAAATATGCAAAATATACGGAAATACCCCTTTTTCACTCTTTCCACCCCACCGCTTCCGTAGACTGCTTAAACCCACAGACAAGTCTATATGACCGATAAACATCTCTCCCGCTTGTGTGTGTCTGTGTATGCCTTTTTGCCTACAGCGGTGATTCAGATTTATTAGGATCTGGTGGTTCTGTCTCAAAGCACCAAAGCCAGAGTGTCAGGCTGTGGTGCTGTACGAAGACCCTAGGACAGCGAAGAAGAAAACCTGCTGAGTACCAGGATTGGGGCTGGAAGGAGCATGGACAAAGAAATCATTTATTTTCTTGAACAATATTGACATTTTTGATTTTTAATCAATGATTTTGACACATTACCACAGACATGTTTTAGTGTGAATATGAAACATTTTTCCAAAGGAAAACAATTAGATCTTTTATCAAAGACCTGTAAATATGTCTCAAAATGTACATATAAGGCCAAAAAAACCACCTAGTAAAGGTGTAACAAAATGTCTCTAGAACAGACCTATGGCAAAAAGCAAATGTGTGTGTATGTGTGTGCGTGTCCGTGTGTGCGGGACAAAAACAACAGCCCAGACCACCAAAACCCCGCCCCCACACTGCCAAAACTTACCCGCTTTCAAACCGCACGCAGCAGAAATCTCACTCGAGCAAAAAGTCGCTGTCAGATCTATTTTATACGCCGAGAGAAAAAAGATATCGGGCGAGGAAAATACAGTTCGGCACAAGCAATATTTTCTGCCAACCGCCATTTGATTCCACTTGCGTTTCGAAGTTTTGAAGGTTGTGCGCAGACTTTGAAATGACACCACGATGCGCAAGCCATTTTATGCTGGCCGAAGTTTTGGCACAGATGTACGCCACAACAGCATACTGCGAAAAGTCGGGATGCTTAAAAAATCGTACAGAAGGGCGATGGAAATCACGCGATATTCACATCGCGATTTCGATACGATTTCAATTAATCGCACAGCCCTACTCAGGATGACAACTTTGTACCTTTCACACATCGTTGGCGGATTTTTTTTTTTTTTCTGTTGGTAGCATGGTTAATTAAATTCGCTGCTGAGCTGTACGCCTCGCTGCTTGTTTCCGACTGCTTTGAGCAGGATTTGGGATTTGAATTTATTTGACCATTCGCATCACGCTCTTATCATTTCCATTTCCATTTACAGCGGTTAGCAGACGCTCTTATCCAGACTGACTCACAACCGTGCTTTGTAGTCCACGACTGTTCTTTGATCTGTAAAGCTGCGTTTAAAATCAACAACTGTGCTCAAACCAAGTTATCGCCGACTAATTTTTATACTTTAACGAAAGTGGGTTAGAGAAAACAAACGTTCACGGACAAACAAACATGGGTTTTTTTAGGTTTTGCTTTTTTATATCCAGAGTGACATACTGTACGTCAGTGCTTTTGTCGCCGACCGAAAGAACCCGTTTGTCGTACTTAAATACAGACTTAAATAATGCAGTCAGAGTGCAAGTCAGACGTTCTTATCCACACAGTGAACAGCAAAATATGCATAAAAACTATTAGGGAGATTCCATAAATACAGTGCGTTTAGGAAAGCAGGACGTACGGTGGCTGAGAGAGCCATAAATCTCAAAATAAAAACCGTGCTGCAAAGCGACAAAACATCAAGTTCATATGGCAGTTATGAAATCAGCACATTTCTGATGAAAACTGGCCTGCACCTGTAGAAATGTTTCGTTTTTTAGCTTCATGTAGTATAAAAGTGCTGGAACTGTAGATAGAACTACTCGAAATAGTAAGAACAGTGTCTGTTTTATTGGCGTTTTTATTATGAATTCTGTGGATTAACATTCTGAACACTTTATCCATTTGATATCCGTCAGAATAAAAATTTTGGATAATAAATATTTTTTCTATATTTCTTCTTTCCTATTGATTACTCTCTAATATTATAAAATTGAAGAAAAAAAAAGATCAAATGACGATGAAGAAATACTGAAGTTTTGGGTCATTTTGAACCAATTTGGTCCATAAAATGAACTGCTTTTAGCCTTCTAGGATAGAACTACATTTCCCACAATCCCCCGCACCCCACTCAGAGCTGCTTCATAATAAAGCGTGTTCCGGAATAAACGCTGAAGATCTCAATAAATGTTTGTAATAATGGCGCTCACAAACGGCGCATGTTTACGTCACGAAAAATGTCGTGTTTTTAATGAAACGAAGCTTCGATTCTAGAAAAAACAAATTTTGTAATCAAATTATTAGAGCTATTTCGAATAATCGTTTCAGCTCTGGCTGTTGATGTAAAGGGAAAAATTGCCGAGTGCGGTAACTGATATTCCTGTTCCAGACACAGCGTGGATTCACGCAATGTTCTGTCTGTCGTTCTCAGGGAAAACAGGCTCTGTTGTGGCTGCTCGGGGTGCACGGCGACCGGATCAGCAGCGCCCCCTACGTGCTGGAGGGCTTCGTAGACGGGCTAAAGACGGAGCTCTCCTCTGCTGTCAAGATGGAGCTGCTCACGTCCTCCATGAAGCTCTTCCTCTGTCGGCCAGCCGAGACCCAAGATATGTTGGGCCGGCTTTTACACCACTGCATCGGTACGCTACTGACACGCCTAGGGAAATCAAATCCGCGCGCCGGAACCTTGATTCCGAGAGCCTTGATTATTGAAAGCCAAAACTTTCTTAAGATCAAATGTGAGAAATAACTAGAGATGCACAATATTAGAATTAGTGTTGCGCGGGTCGGCTTTTTTTAACACCCGCCCCAAACCGACCCGTCAGGAGATCCAAACCGCCCCGCCCAACCCGCAAAAATACGCGTGGATAATGACCCAAAACCTGACCCGACCCGAGGAAAAAAAAAACCAAAAAAAAAAAAGTGAGCCTGTATTGCCATGGAACCTACCAATGAAGTGTCATTTGTGACACTGTAACCCATAGATGACATAGATTTGTGCTAGATTCACACTGAAGATGATGATGACGACACAATTTTGTGCAAGATTAACTGTGTACCAAACAACAAAGAAACCGATTAATTGAGCAGGATTTGAATTTATTTGACCATTCGGATCACGCTCTTATCATTTCCATTTCCATTTACAGCGGTTAGCAGACGCTCTTATCCAGACTGACTCACAACAGTGCTTTGTAGTCCACGACTGTGGACCACACAAGATGGATTTTTACGTCGTTATTTATTGAAGGGTTGCGGAAAATTGCACGAAAGACATCTCTCCGGCACACACACAAACACACACAAGCGCGCATGGATGCAAAACACACTAGTTGTCAAAACTGTAACATCTGATGCAACATCAGATCTGAGAACTCTATCTGATTTGAATGAACTTAGTAGAACTTAGGTCTTGTTTTAACGTAATTTTGTCTAAAATGAAGTAGAGCGGAGCATACTTGACTGTGATAGTTCTCCAAACTAGTAGCTTATCCTACAAATTGAAAACTCCAAAATTGAAAAACATACGCCGACTGCATTTATGACAGCTGTTTGGAAGCAGTGTGGAGAAAGAGGATGGAAATCCACCGTGCCGGGGTTTAGCCTATTTCGACGCGCTTCCAGCACGCGACCTGCTGAACTGAACGCGCGCTCGTTTGATGCGTTTGAACACGTTTTGATCGATAAAGAAATGCGTTTTGTAACTTTTTGACCTGCCCGCCTGCACCCACGATATTTAAAAAATGTCTGCCCTAAAACCGCCCGCACCCGCGGGTCACCCGCGGGTCACCCGCGGTTAGCATCACTAATTAAAATTATTTTCCGGTGTTTTTCATTCTTATATCTGCTGATACTGATGCCGATAAACGAGGAAGGCAGAGCCGAGTGCACACGCAGGCAGAGTTGAGCACCGGGACATAGCGTCTGACACTGAGCGTTGAGAACAATGGGCGGAGAATTTGCAGCGTGGTGCACAACGGTTGGGGCAGTTGGTGGCGTAACGGTAGGGTGTTCGGCCCGTGATCAGAAGGTCGCAGGTTCGAATCCAGGGCCGGTAAAGTTACCACTGAGGTACTCATGAGCAAGGTACCATCCCAAGCACTGCTCCCCGGGCGCTTGTTAGCTGCCCACTGCTGCTTCACGGATGGGTTAAATGCAGAGGTCACGTTTGGTTGTGGTGCACTTGTGTGCTGTGTTCCCAATGACATAATCACTCACTTAACATTTTAAGAAAAAGTCACTACCCGCCCTATGTGGTGTACCAAGTCACTCCATGTGTTCCATGTGCACTACCTAGTGTGCAGAGAGCCGGCTATTTCATGAGATGCATACTACCACATAAAAAGTATGAGAAGAGCACCTTACCTACCATGCTATTAAGTGCAGTAGTACGCGGCTCGGAACACAGCCCAAGTACGAGCTCACATTCGCTAAGTAAAGCAAACACGCAATTTCGTTAGTTAATCATCTTCTGCATGTGCAGGCAGAGTTGAGTGGGAAAAGAGATTTTGCTGGCCGATTTTGACACTAAATAAAGGCACACATTTTAAGACAGACGGCCTCGGACCTCCGCCATGTCTGGCACAAGCGCTACCTTTCCGGCGTACTTTAAACACGTCATAAAATATTGGGCAAATCCAATGTCGATGACTTTTAAAAAGCAGTTATCTGCCATTTCCGATAGGATTTCTGATATTCCCCACAAATAACATTGTCAGCACGTCCGCTGGCGTCAAACAGGGAACGGAGACAGCGGCGCAAAGCGTCCCTTTTCTTGAAAACGGGCCAAAGTAACGTGCGCACGATGGCCACAAAACAACAACTGGAATCTTCTCGTTTTATTCAGAAATCCAACACGGACACATGAGCGGAGTGTAACCCAACGGTGGGCCGAGAGACACAAAAGGGAGAGCGATGGCTAAAGAGGGAGCTGATTCACCTAAAACAATAAACTCAGGAATAAAATTCAACTCAACAAGAGACTAAATAATAAACCAGTAGATTTACGGAGCCGAGCTAATCAGGGCTAACGAACTAAACTGGGACCAGTGAACAAGCAGATCGGGTAACAATGGGAACTGATGCCAAACTAACTAAGGGATTCTAACAAATGAGGACACGCGGTTTGGGGGGATTAATGATGAATAAGGCCCATCTACTGTGTATAATGGGAAAATAACGCTTTCTCTGGTCATGTAACGGGATTCCTGTACTGCAGAGTGGAGTTCCGCTGTTAAAGAAGTGAACAGATGTAGTGGTGAAGTGTTAACATGGTGTATTCACACCCTAAGTTGACCCAGTGGGTGAATCACAACGGATCCATTAAATAACTCACGAATCACGAATCTGAGGTCTCCATTAACCCGAATCCATCGAGTCCTAACTACACTATGACTAGAATATAAACCCCATCACGTACATACCTCTTAGAGATTATCATCTCAAACTCATGACAAGATCAGTACAGACAGTAGCAAGTAAAGCTGATAAAAATCTCATAACGTGCAGTTGGTTTGCACCACCGCACTGAAATGAGGGATCTTAAGAACTTCATACAGAGTCGAATCATCTTTGTAGACTACGGGACTCGTGTCAGTCGAATCAGAAGTGTGGAGCGAAGCACAAACATTGACGAGTGAATCGGCCAGTCAACTTCCTCTAGAGCCCGAAACGTACAGCTGAATCTGAATCGCTCACACGAGCGAGTTAGCGCCCCCCAAACCACACACAGAACGAATCCCTCGGTTAACTTCCTCTAGTGCCACTTGAAAATTAATGTTTGCCGCTCTGGTAGCCTTGACTTGATACCTTGTCGTTTATTTGGAAGTGCATTCATACTTTCTTCTGTGAAAAACACACGATTCACCTGGCGATTTGGCAGTACTGACTCAAGTGACTCACACACCCGGATCAGTTTAGCGAGTGACTCAAGAGAGAGCCGAATCCTAAAAATGATCTGAATGTTACAGCTCCAATGAACAGCACTTAGAATGAAAAGCAACAACAAAACGGAGCAGTTGCAGTTTGCCGCTTGTGGACAAAATATGCAATGACAATGACACACCCCAGCGATGGTTCTCAGTTTCTTTATATCTTTTTACATGATCAAATATCGGCCGTTATCAATGACGGCCCTTTTTTTCTGTCCCCACAGAGGAGGAAAGTGATATGTGTGTGCGCGATCGAGCTCTCCTCTACTACAGACTCCTGCAGTGCGGCGTGGAACAAACCCGGAAGGTTCTGCTTGGGCCCAAGTCCGACCCGTCCATGACCGTCCTCACCGGACGTCACGAGGAGCCGGTCAGTCGCTGGGCCTCCAGCTTCAACACACTGCTGCCACTGTGTGGGAGTGAGACCTGCCTGGAAACATTTCCTACAGAAGTCTCTGCACAGCAGCCCGATAGTGCAGAGGGGGACGGGATGACGGCCGAACTAGAGTGCCAAACTTCTGAAGCAACAACGCAGAACGCAGACACGAGGATGGGTACGGCAATATGAAATGGAGCAGAGTAGGGCTGGCCGATATGGCCTCAAGTCCGTATCACGATTAATCAAACGTTTTAGGTAGAATTGTTGTTTTGTTCATTTTTTGCCATAGTTCTCTTACTATTTAGCACTATAAACATGCTCAGCTGTTAAATTGTTGTAACAGAATCGTGTTTTTAAAAAGAATGAACAGATTTTTTACATTTATCATGAGCGCCACCCAGAGCTGCCTCACAATAAAGCGATGAACGCACGTTCCGGAATAAACGCTGACAATCTCAGTAAATGTCTGTATTGTGAGTAGAACACTGGTTGTTGTGGTTAAGTTATCAGCTAAAATATGAGTTTAGTCTGTAATAAAGGAGGAGATTTAATCGAACTGGAGCTTAACTTCAGTGATGCTTAACTTCATTTGACTACTTTTCCACTTTTTTGATGTAAGCTGCTTTTTACCTTGACATTAACCGGCAGAAGATTTTCTACCTTTTACCTAATAAAAGGATTGGGCTTTTTCACACGATATTGTAGAAAGAAATCGTTTACGGAGTAAAATGATGCTCACGCGCAGGCGTTTGCAAACACACCGTGTGTTAACGTTGCGGTAAATTTCAAATATGCGTTTGTTGCGCTTTTACTTCTGTTTTTGTGCACGGAATATCTCACACTTTCACATACAGAGGGATCAGGTCTTGCCTTAATAGTGGAACTGAAAACGTTTGGCATCACTAATAAGCGTCCATGTGAAACACAAGCGGAGCATGCTGTAAAGAGTGAAACTAATTAAACGAAGCTTCATTTCTTGAAAATTTTTCTTGAGCATTTTTTGTAAATGAATTATTTGAGTTATTGTAATAATGTTTACTGCTTTTCTCTGTTTATTTGAGTGCAAAATGGGAAATCACAAACTCACTCCTTGTTTTTTATTTTGGAAACAAATATTGAAAAAAATTATATTTATGAATTTAGATTTTTGGTTGCAATAAAAAAAAAAAAGAATGCACAAATGATGACACGGAGTCCCCGTCCCCGTCCCCGTCCCCATCCCTAGTATCCTGTGACCGTCTGTATCTGAATGCCCTTTTTGAATGCTGATAAAAGCTGTTTACAAAGGACTGGGCGCATTCATTGTGATTAAGATGCGATAAGCGTGTCAGAGGAGACTAGATGTCTGCTCAGGCCGAGCTAATTGGGTCTTAAACTCATTTTCCCCTTCTATTTGTGTCATCACAGAAGACGGTGATATCCCAGCAGATGCACAAGAAGAGCCCAGTCTTACAGTGGTTCCGCCGTTGTCCCATGAGGCCTTCGAAAAGCTGTGGCTTGGCCTACCAGTCGTTCAGCGGCAGCTTTTGAACGTCCCTCGACCCGTCGCCCCTCCCGAGACCCTGCAGGCCTCCTTCCAGCTGGTGAAGATCCAGGCCCTGGCTTTCAGCCGACCAGACGCCGTCCCGTGGAAGGCCTACGTGTACAGCAGGAGTCGGGGCACCTTGATGTTGGCACAGCTCTTGCAGGGGGACCCTGAAGTGGTGGAGAGCGAAGAAAATCTGTCAGTGTGGGTCAAACAGCAGCCGCAGGACCTGCAGGCCGTCAGGAATTTTATCTCTGTGCTTAAGGGAGCACTGCAGAGTCTGGGCACAGAGAGCTCATAATGTTGCTGTGTTTCTCTTGTTCTGAAAGCCGTACTAGATTTTTCACAGCTTATTGCATAGTCATTTGGAAAATATGCGGTTCATAATGTTTAGTCAGTGTAACTTCCTGTTGCACACTTTGAATATTCTCATTCATTGGGACTGATGTCATCGGAAATCATGGAAGTCAAAGCGGCAAATGAAGTGGCTCTTATCAGTGCATGAGTTAATGAAGTATTTCAGAAGCTGTTGCTGTTTCTTTTAAACTGGTCTAACAAATAAATTATTGTAACAAACGTTTTAAAATCTTAACATATATATAAAAGCATACAGTGTTACCAATTTTCATGATGAAGGTAGGAGACATCAGTCCTTCAGAAACATCAGAGACATCAGAAATCTCATGGGCCATTGTCACCAAAGAGTAAATAAATGCAAATAGAACCCTCAAAAGTTGGCCACCCAATGGCTGAGTGATCAAATAGGTGTCACTTTTGTGTTTATCGATTCTCAGTCTGTATAAAAGTCTGTAACACATTTACAATTTGGAGAAACCATCTGGAGTCGGGAGTAACCGCCAACAGACGGAACCCTGTTAAGATCTATCTATCGAAACAACCACCTATGTATTTGAAGTAAGGCCTAAGCCAGTGGTCCCTAATTATCTTTCCCCGGGGGCCAAATTACGTAAAGCAAATCAGGCTGAGGGCCAACAAATCCACGTCACATTTCACTGTGGTGTGTTCACAATGACAAATAATTACCCGGGGTCGCAGCGGGACCGGAGTCCATCCCGGGAACTTACGGGTGCAAGGCGGGGAACAACCCTGGGCAGGCGCCAACACACCGCAGGGCACACACACTCACACAATCACACTCCCATTCACACCTTACGGGACCAATTTAGAGTCACCAATTAACCTATATTGCATGTTTTTGGACTGTGGGAGGAAACCCACGTCAACATGGGGAGAGCATGCAAACTCCACACAGAAAGGCCCTACGGCCGACCTGGGGCTCAGCCTTATCGCTGTGAGGTGGCAGCGCTAACCACTGTGCCGCCCACGATATCATATGGTCATAATGTTATGGCTGATCCATGTACATATTTATACAATTACACAATGATGTGAAATGTTCTTACGACTGTATAAAAGTATTTTTTAAATAAATGTAAACAAGTACATATATGTACCCTAAAATATCAGACTTTTAGACATAGTGCCAGTGTAAACCATGATAGACATCATCTTGCTCTCATAAACTAACTTGATGGTCCTCATTAATCTTGAGTTCAAATTTGACTGTAACCCAAAGCTCTTGGAACAGGAAAAGGGAGGCCATGCAAAATTGATGACTTCTGATTTGCTTAAAGCCACACTTCTCATCTAAGGTCAGACCAGCTCAGACCAGTAGCAACTACAGTTTGGACAAGTATCCATTTCAAACCACCACCACAGCCCCACAAGTGAGTTCTCCTGCCTGACAGATTCATTTCACCACGCTATTCAAATAACTCCGGCCTATAAACACCCTGGCCTCGTTCACGATCTAATTAAATAGGTAATTTTGTTCTTAGTGAACTGTCTAGGGATTTTGAGGCAATCTGAATATTTCACTCGACTATCTTCTTATGTCTCTGATTTGATGACAGAATTAGATGTATCCATTACAGCATTATGAATGTAGCACAGGAACCCCGCTGATAAATGTTTATAAAGTAATTCATCTCCCACTCATGTCATTTTCTACACTTTTGATGAGCAGTGGTAAAGAAAAAAAAACTGTTGGTGGTTCACGATTGTCCATCTTTTGGATCAGAATCATGCAGCACACAAATAATAGCAGTTAAAGGATCCGCCTTTTGAGAAACAATTACATATTAGCCTGTTTTTGCTCTCTGGTACTATAATTTTGAAATAACTAATGGTTCAGGTTAAATGGGTGGTGCTATTGACATTTCATCGTTTGGTCTGTGATGAACATATCAATGTTCTATCCCATTGCCCTCAACACAACATAAATGTGACTCTAAAATGTCAAATTATTCTTAAAACAAATCTTAGAAACAAGTAAGCAAAGAGTACATAAGATGTCAGTGTTTGTACTGTAGGGATGCACCGATTGCAATTTTCTTGGCCGATTCCGATTACCGATTTTTTAAAAGTGTAATCGGCCGATACCGATTTTTCCGATACCGTTTTTTTTCCCAGATAACAGAAAATTAGAGCTGCTGCGAGTAGTCGACGACATTGACACAAAAAATGGGTTTCAACTTTTTTAATGTAACGTGGTAGTTACTTTCCCTGTTTACTAGTTACTTTTATAATAGTGACATATAATAGTGGCAGCTCTACAGCAAATACAAAGAAAAATCTAATTTTCTTTAATATAATGCTTTATTTTCATAACAAATTTTCTTTACAAATTTAAATAAATAAAATGTAACAACTCCGGTAACTCGACGTCCGAAAAGTAACACCTACTTGGCATTGTGTATTTTGGGCAGAGGTGATTTATCAGATTTCTGAAGCCTGTATCCTCAACTATGGAAAACGGCTGATCATCTGGTGATTGACTTGTGCATCTGTGTTTATGTTGAATTGGGGACAGACAAGTGGGCAAGGGGAGCCATTGATTGTGTGCTTATTAAAGGTGTAAGACCTAACTATTAAATTAGAATTATAAGGTTGATAAACTATAACTTGTGTTTAATCTACCTGTCGCAATTCCTCTTTCTACGTCATCTTTGGTTTTTCTGTAAAAACTGTCTGTAGTGTGCAGTCAATCACAAGACCAGGAGCCATCGGCCAATAGGATTCGCAGGCAGAAGCTGCCAAAACCCCGCCCCCAAACTGCGTGGCTGTGCTGCAAGTAATGCGCATGCGCAAGATCGGTTTGAAGTCGGCAATACGTGTGAGTGATCGCTGGCCGATCGATCGGTGCATCCCTAGTGTACTGTAAACCTAATAATTGTCACTGTTGCAAGGGATGGCATAAAGTGGAAAAAACATATGACTTGAAAAGTGGAGTTAAGTTATTACAGGCCTTAAGTGCCACAGAAATTAATTAGTTTACAACAAAAGGTCCAAGATCCAGAGTCTCCAAAGGAAGTACATCCAACACTGTCCACCACCCTGTTGTTCTCTGAAACGTCCCGTCCATTTATGCACCGCACTTCTACTGAATCACCTGAACGTGTAACTGTGGTGTACAAGGTAAAAATGACTGTCTTTTGTAAATCCAGTGTTGATGAAGCTGCTTTTAAACGGTAGCAGTTTTAATCTTCTGATTAAAAGTAGCTAAGCTACTGTTCAAATATAGTAGGTAGCTACGCTATAAGTGTCAGAGACAACGTAGTGAATTACATCAAAGCTATTTCATAGCCACAGATTCTTGCTGCCTTCTTTAAAAATTGGGACACCATTTTCCAAATGCAAGTTTTGCTATGCTACATTGCTATTTGTAAAAATAAAATGAAATAAAAACAATAATAAAAGTAGCTTTGCTACTTTTAAGCCACTAATTAAGTTAGTAGCATGGCTACTTGTAGTTAGCTGCTACCTAAAATTGTGTGCATTATCTGTGCTACTTAACCCCATGACACACTGCATGTCTCCATACTTTGGATCTCTGGCCAGGTAGTGTATTGTCACATTGTCTGCATCAATAACTTATGTCAACAGAGGTGGGCAAAGTAGCTAACTTCATGAAAGTACAGATACCACTAGTCAAATGTTACTCCAATACAAGTGAAAGTCGTACAGTCAAATCTTTACTTAAGTTAAAGTACTGAAGTACTTGTTTTAAAAAATACTTAAATATTAAAAGTACACATTTCACCGCATTGTTGTATTATTGCCACAACTCTTACAAAACCTATTGCCTCTGACTAGTTTGTAGAACCTGTAGAATAAGGAATTGGTAGAATGTTACAGAATGTTACAGCTCTGGCAGTGTGTGCACACATATATGTGTATGTTAATCAGGAGGACAGTGCAATAGCTGTAAATGCAGACTGCTCAGAAAATAAAACTAACATTAGCTTAAAACCCAGCTCTACACCTCTAGCTTTATGACTTTCCAACAGCAATAATGTTTTAATCAAGACAGAAAACAACAGAACTGCCTGTACTTGGTTTTAAAGTTACAGTCTACAGGCGTGATGTAACTCTACTGATTACTGATAGACTGTCACCTGCGAAAACACCAATCACATTTTAGAAAAGGAGGAATAACATCCACAGATTTGAAAGTAACAAGTAACGAGAACCTTCATACACCACATTCCAAATTGTATTTAAGTGTCATAAAGATTAAATATTTTGATTTTCAATTAAACTCATGGATGGTATTGTGTCTCAGGGCTCTTTGGATCACTGAAATCAATCTCAGACACCTGTGCTAATTAGTTTGCCAGGTGAGTACAATTAAAGGAAAAACTACTGAAGAAGGATGTTCCACATTATTAAGCAGACCACCATTTTCAAGCAATACGGGAAAGAAAAAGGATCTCTCTGCTGCCGAAAAGCATGAAATAGTTGAATGCCTTGGACAAGGTATGAAAACCTTAGATATTTCACGAAAACCTAAGCATGATCATCGTACTGTTAAGAGATTTGTGGCTGATTCAGAGCACACATGTGTTCGGGCAGATAAGGGCAATGAGGAAGGTTTCTGCCAGACAAATACATCGGATTAAGAGAGCAGCTGCTAAAATGCCATTACAAAGCAGCAAACAGGTATTTGAAGCTGCTGGTGTCTCTGGAGTCCCACGAACATCAAGGTACAGGATCCTCCAGACGCTTGCAGTTATGCATAAACCTTCTATTCGGCCACCTCTAACCAAAGCAGAAATGGCTGCAGTAGGCCCAGAAATACCTGAGGACTAATTTTCAAACAGTCTTGTTCACTGATGAGTGCCGTGCAACCCTGCATGGTCCAGATGGATGGAGTTGTGGCTGTTTGGTGGATGGCCACCATGTCCCAACAAGGCCGCGACGTCAGCAAGGAGGTGGCGGAGTCATGTTTTAGGCCAGAATCATGGGGAGAGAGCTGGTCGGCCCCTTTAGGATCCCTGAAGGTGTGAAAATAACCTCTGAAAAGTATGTGGAGTTTCTGACTGATCACTTTCTTCTATGGTACAAAAAGAAGAAATGTGCTTTCCGCAACAAAATCATCTTCATGCATGACAATGTACCATCTCATGCTGCAAGGAATACCTCTGCATCATTGGCTGCTATGGGCATAAAAGGAGAGAAACTCATGGTGTGGTCCCCATCCTCCCCTGACCTCAATCCTATTACCCTGACCTCATACTACTCAAGTGAAGTACAAATACTCTACTTAAGTACAGTACTCTAGTAAATGTACTTAGTTACTGACCACCTCTGTATGTCAAGGATGTCCCTCTTATTTATAGGAGGACATGAGGTCCAGGATATCTTACATCGTACAAATGTTGGTGTCGGAGAAACTGAAGAACTTGTTCGTCATAATTTCTGCAAGCTTGCTTAGGTGTGTGTAGATACAACGTAGATAGTAACTGGGCTTTCCCCACACCCAGAGATGGGAAGTAATGAAGTACAAATACTTCATTGCTGTACTTAAGAACAATTTTCGAGTATCTATACTTTACTTGACTACTTATTATTCTGCCAACTTTGTTCTTTTACTAGATACATTTTTTAATGTGAGTGAGTCCTGCGCTGTTTCTGCTAGCCTGTTAGCCACGCGGCTAACCATCTACCATTCACTGACTGTCTGTCGGCAGTATCTCTCACACGAATTGGGAAGCAGAGGGTTTTTGTGTATTTTTCAATAAAAGCACAAGCAGATACGCCCGCATTTGCGTCCTCCTTCTCTCACACCGAGCTTCGTGACAGAATGACACGCCATTCCCATGGACGCAGCGGGCATCCCCCTCCCTGAGGATGAGCTCACCCAGATCCTCCGGCGGCAAGACGAGCAGCAGCTACAGATCGCCCAGCTGACTCAGGCTCTACAGGAGGTCCTGCCATTCGTTCGGGCTCATGCCATTCCACCGGCCGCTGCGAGTCCGGCGGCCGCTGCGCCCACTCCCGCTCCAGCCGCGCCGTCCGCTCCATCGACCACCACCAAAACCCGCGAAGGAGAAGGTGGGGATAATTCTGCAAAGGCTGATGGGTCAGGCGCAGCAGTGGGCCACGGCCTTGTGGTGTGTCCAAGCCCCCCACTCCAGGATTACGGGGCCTTCTTGGAGCTCTTCCAGGCAGTTTTTCACCACCTGGACCAAGGCAAGTCGGGGGAGGAGCAGCTGCTGGACCTCCGCCAAGGATTGGCCTCCGTGGCGGATTATACGGTCCAGTTCCGGATCCTGGTGGCCGGCACAGACTGGGGAGAAGGGGTCCTCCGGACCCTTTACTGACGCGGCCTGAGTTCCGAGATGAGGACGGAGCTCGCCTGCCACGACCAGGGACTCAACCTGGAGCAAGTCAGCGCCTTAGCGATCTGCCTCGACCAGCACCTGAGGGGAAAAAAGGGAGGGAAACCATCGACCTCGGCTACGCCCCCAGCGGCTCCCCCACGGCCCATGGCGGAGCACCCCTTGCTCGCCTTCCCACCACCGGAGTCCATGGAACTAGGTGCCTCTCGTCTCTCACCAGAGGAGCGGGACCGACGCAGGCGCAGTGGCCTCTGCCTCTACTGCGGCGGAGCTGGCCACTTCACTGATGCCTGCCCCGTTCGTCGCACCAGCAAGAAGAAGAAAGGGGTACAGGACTCTGGTCTAAGCACGAATCAGTTCATGGTGTATGGTGTCTTGACTGTTAACTCTATCTGTGTTTCTGTGTCTGTGTTATTAGATTCCGGATCGGCTGGTAATTTCATCTCAAGAAACCTGGTGTCTTCCCTCTGTGTGCCCGTGGTCGACATTGCCAGCCCCATCATGGTTAAAGCCATAGATGGCCATTCCGTCAGTTTGAAACCACTCCCGTGCACCTTCTGATCCCCCCAAACCACACAGAACACGTTCAGTTACTGGTACTCAAGTCAATGCAGACCTACATCATTTTAGGTCTGCCCTGATTACAGACCCACAGCCCACACATTGACTGGCTAAATGCCCGCGTGCTGGCTTGGTCACCCCTTTGTACACCCCCGCACACCTCCACTCCTATAGCAGTCCACGCTACATCCATTGAGAGCCCTAACGCAGACACACTGATTCACATTCCCCCCGAATACACCAATCTGGCCGGAGTGTTTAGTGTATCTAAGGCTACACGCCTTCCGCCTCACTGACCGTGGGACTGCGCTATTGATCTGTTACCTGGCACTGCACCCCCTCGGTCCCGGGTCTATCCATTGTCCGAGGCTGAAACCAAGGCGATGGAAGATTACGTGGCCGAGGCGCTTAGGAACAGAACCATTAGCCAGTCCACGTCCCCAGCCTCCGCCAGCTCTCATTCTCTCCAACCAGGGTCCCCAGTTTGTCTCACATGTGTGGAAGGCCTTCATGGAGAAGCTGGGGATCACCGTGTCTTTAACATCCAGCTATCACCCCAAATCCAATGGGCAAGCCGAGTGTACCAATTAGGAGAGGGGGAGATTCCTCCGGTCTTACTGCCACTCCCGGCAGCACGACTGGGCCGACTACTTGGTTTGGGCGGAGTACGCCCAGAATTCCATCCGCCACTCCGCTATCGGCCTCACCCACTTTCAGTGTGTGCTGGGGCGTCAGCCCCCGTTGTGTCGACGCTCGGACTCGCCAGAGTATTGAACCTGAGGTTTGACGTGTTGCGTCTGGTTGTCTTGGTGACGGGTGTCTGCCCCTTTAAGAAGTTCCCGCCAGTCACTTCTGGGTTGTCCATGTCATCGGTGATGGGTTCCCCTTCCTGTTGTGTGTCACTTCCTCATTGGTGCTAATTAGCTTAGCCATGCTATTTAACCAGCCCGATCCGGTTGTTTGTCGCGTGTCGTCGTCATTGGTGTGTGCATTGCTTCCCCTCTGTCTTCCCAGCCGCCTAACACTTTACCGCTCCGGACTCTGGACTTTGAAACCACCAACGCTCCCGAGACCGAGTGAGTCCTGCGCTGTTTCTGCTAGCCTGTTAGCCACGCGGCTAACCATCTACCGTTCACTGACTGTCTGTCGGCAGTATCTCTCACATGAATTGGGAAGCAGAGGGTTTTTGTGTATTTTTCAATAAAAGCACAAGCAGATACGCCTGCATTTGCGTCCTCCTTCTCTCACACACACCGAGCTTCGTGACATTTACAAGTTTGTGTAAGGTTTTTTATTTTTAAGAATATGAGTAATTTTGCCCTCATCTCATTGGCGTTGGAGCGTAGGAACGAATTGAACGTTAATGTTTATGGACAGTAGTTCGTATAAAGGCGGAAGTCATCAAATGCGCGTGCTGATTTTTGCGGCAAAAATCAGCATTTTTGCCGCACCTAATTTATGAATGAGTCTGCATCAACTACATTAAAGAGAATGGCTTTATTTAAAGTGAATAAAATACCCTACTTACTGGAGTTCAACATTAATTGAGCCGCAGCCACACACCTGACTCGTGAGTGTAGAGTAGGTGAGATGAACTGGGGAAGCAGGCAGTGGGCCAAACCACTGTGAGGAAGGGGAGGGGGAACTCAACTGTTTCTAAATGCATTTTTTGCGTTTGTTTTTTTTTCTACTTACACAATTATTTTAGGTATACATACATATATTTTTCACAATAGAGAGTGCAATTTTTTAAAAAAATTTTTTTTGGGGGGACAACCCTCGGATGGGGGGGGGACATGTCCCCTCCCCCCCGTGGCACGGCGGCCGTGCCATGTTCACGGTCCCCGGAATACTGAGCCGGGAAGGTAGGTCTGTCTCGGGGATCACGTTTCGGTGTCCTCCCTTCGTGTGGATTAGATCACGTTAGGTTTTGCATAGCTGTGCACAGCCCCGTTAGATCGCTCCCCACTTCCGGGTTCTGTGTCTACACTTCGTGCACCCTTCCTAGTAGTTCACATCCCGATTAGTCCGCTCCCACTTCCGGGTTTTTGTCTACACTTCGTGCGCCCTTCCCTGAATAGTTCACGGGTGAATTAGATCGTGGCCTTACTTTCGGTTTGATTACTTTCAGCTGCGTGTGATTATGTTGTTTCGCTATTGGTTTATTGTTTGATTAGCTCGTTTAGTTCGCTTTATTTAAACCCAGCCGATCCGAGGTGTATTGGAGTTCTTCTCCCTCATACCTTGGTGTTGTGTGGTTGTGTTTTCGTTGGAGCTCATGAATGTGGAGTAAGTCTGGTTCTTGTGTTCTCGTTTGGTGTTTTTTCATTATGTTTCTGTCTCCACCGCTCCAGGCTCATGCTACCCACTGAGAGTGGCATTTTTTTACGGACTGTTGCCGCCTCGGACTCTTGTTCTCATTGGAAGACGCCTGCGGATCCGTTCTGGTTTTCCCCGTTTGGGACTTCAGAGTCCGCTGCGTCTGTTCCTGGTGGAGAACCCCCCGGAGGGGCTCCTTTCGTCGGATTGCCACAGCGGGGGCATGAGCCCATCACGTCCTGGTTTTTGTTCCTGTTTTTTTCCCCTTTTTGATTACCATTTGGATTTTTCTTGGATTATTTTGCCATTTAAGACTGTGCTCATTTTTCGTTGGATTTGTTGCTGTGTTTTTGTTTGGACATTAAAACCCTGTGCCTCCACTGCATCTTTTCCGTCCCCTCTATTTTTTGTTTACACCACACAGCACCCAAATGACAGAAGAAGAACTCTCAACCATGAACATCGATGCAGCAGAGGTTCCTTGAGAGCTTGGGGAGGCGCATGCGTGACAATAGCTGGCACCTGGCCTGGCTTTCGCGGACCCTGGACGAAGCGTGTCAGATGCTCCGCGTCCTGACCTCAGCACCAGCGCCTCCAGCTCCGCCAGCTCCACCATGAGCGGCCGTGGCTCCTCCACCAGTGGTTGCGGACCCACTCCCCAGCCCCACTCTCATCCGGGTTGCTTCACATGCCTCACTCCCGGAAAGGTACTCAGGCGACCCCGCAGGGGTGCGCACTTTCATGCTTGCATGTGATCTCTATTTTGCAGAGCACCCGGAGCTGAATGACCTTCAGAAGGTTTCCACAGTCATCCAGCGGTTGACAGGCCCAGCGATGGAGTGGGCGGCTGCCATCTGGAGGAGTGGGGGCCCGCTGCTGGCATCCTACCAGGCCTTTGTCCAGCTCTTCCAGGCCACGTTTGACCATCCGGGGCAGGGGCACTCCAGCATCAGGTACGGGCACAGTATTTGAGTACTCACTGTCCTTTCATGTTCTCACAGCAGAAGTTGGCTGGGACGAGGGGGCGCTCTGTGCCATCTATAGGAGGGGGCTGAGCAGTGAGATCCAGCGCGAGCTGGCCTGCAGGGACGTGGGGCTGACCCTGGAGGGTCTCATGTCGCTGGCCACCTCCCTGGACAGCCACCTGTGAGACCACCGGCGGCTCCGGTCTCTTCCGAGGCGCCCCCCACCGCCATGAGCCACGGCCAGCGCACCCAGTGCCCCTGCCCCAAGCGACGATGCACATGAGCCGATGGAGCTGGGGGCATCCGCCTTCCTGGCCAAGGAGCAGACTCTGCTGTCTGGAGGGCAACAGCGGCACAGGCGGGCCACAGGAGCCTGCCTGTATTGTGGACTCCAGGGACACTGGAGAAAAGACTGCCCTCGCAGAGAGGCACAAATGAAGGTGGACAGTACAGAGCACAGTCAATTTGTTGTTTTAGTTGAACTTTGTGTTTTTGATTCTGTTCTGTCTGTGTCTGCCCTCATAGATTCCGGATCGGCTGGGAACTTCATTTCTCAATTCCTGGTGTCGTCGTTGTCTGTCCCTGTCCGTCCCTTAGCCACCCCGGTCAGGGTCCATGCCTTAGACGGCAATCCAGTTTGCGGC
This sequence comes from Distichodus sexfasciatus, assembly GCA_032718565.1. NCBI lineage: Eukaryota > Metazoa > Chordata > Actinopteri > Characiformes > Distichodontidae > Distichodus > Distichodus sexfasciatus. The sequence goes on from JAVGVS010000793.1 coordinate 39,941, forward strand.
ACACCACTTCACTCCATAATGGCACCCATCATGGTTAACGTTCCCCCTGCACATACAGAGCAACTCACGTTTGTCGTCCTGCCCCGGTCCACCCATTCACTCATTTTAGGTCTCCCTTGGCTCCGCCTCCATAACCCACACCTCGACTGGCTAAACCACTCCATCATAGCCTGGTCTCCCGCCTGCACACATACCTGCCTTACCCGTCCATTACACTCCACCATAATAGAAAGCCCTCAGCCAGCCGATCCCTGCACCATTCCCCCCGAATATCAAGACCTCCAGGAGGTCTTTTCAGCTGTCAAGGCAACCTCCCTTCCTCCTCATCGGCCCTGGGATTGCGCCATTGATCTCCTGCCGGGCAAACCTCCTCTGTCACGTATTTATCCATTGTCCGAGCTGGAGAATTGGGCGATGGAGGAGTATGTGGCTGAGGCCCTCCGGCAGGGATACATTCGTAAGTCGCGATCCCCTGCTTCCGCCAGTTTCTTCTTTTTAAAGAAAAAAGATGGCGGCCTCAGGCCTTGCATTGACTACCATGGGCTTAACGACGTCACGGTGAAGTATATCCACCCACTTCCATTTATCCCGGCAACCATCGAGTGGCTCCAGGGGGCCACAGTTTTCACAAAGCTGGACCTCCAGAGTGCCTACAACTTGGTGCGCGTGCGGGCGGGTGATGAGTGGAAAACCGCCTTCAGTACCGCCTACGGACACTATAAGTATCGCGTGATGCCGTACGGGCTCGCTAACGCCCCCTCTGTCTTTCAGAGCTTCGTGAATGATGTCCTACGGGACATGCTTGACAGATTTGTAGTGGTTTACATAGACAACATACTTATTTTCTCAAAGACCCCTGCGGATCACGTGACTCATGTCCGGAGGGTGCTGCGCCGCCTGCTCGAGCACAAGTTGTATGTGAAAGCCGAGAAATGCGAGTTCCACCAAGCGGAGGTCTCCTTTCTCGGTTACCGACTCAGTGCCAGGGGAATCTCTATGGAGGAGGCTAAGGTGCACGCAGTGTCTGTGTGGCCAGAGCCCAAGACGGTTAAGGAACTGCAATGCTTTCTGGGGTTTGCCAATTACTACCGGCGCTTCATTCGCAACTATAGCACAGTGGCTGCCCCCCTTACCTCCCTCCTCCGAGGCAAGCCTAAGACCCTCTGCCTCACGCCTGAAGCCAAGGAGGCCTTTATCCTCTTGAAAATGAAATTCACCACGGCACCCTTTCTCAAGCTGCCGGATCTGGCCAAACCCTTCACAGTAGAGGTAGACGCCTTGGAGGTGGGATTGGGGGCAGTCCTGTCCCAGAACCACGCAGGTAAGCTGCACCCATGTGCCTACTACTCGAGGAAACTGACGGAAGCAGAGCGAAATTATGACATAGGCAATCGCGAACTGCTTGCTGTTAAGGCGGCCTTGGAGGAGTGGCGTCACCTATTGGAGGGAGCGCGACATCCCTTCGTCGTACTGACAGACCACCAAAACCTTGAATATATATGGCAAGCGAAACGCTTGAATACTCGTCAAGCGCGGTGGATGCTGTTTTTTGCGAGGTTCAACTTTTCGATCACTTATCGCCCAGGTAAGGAGAACACCAAGGCTGACGCGCTGTCCCGCCTCTATGATTCGGCCGAGAGCTCCAAAGAGCCCGAGCCCATTCTGCCCCCATCAGTCCTGGTCGCCCCGATCACGTGGGGCCTTGACGAGGAGATCGCCAGGGAGACACCGGGACAACCGTGCCCCCCTGGTTGTCCACCTCACCGGGTCTACGTGCCGGAGCGATTCAGACCGAGAAAGCTCAGTACGTGATAAGACTGAAAACAATGCAGAGAATGGAGACGAGGAGTCACACAGACACCAGCAAAACACTCCACATCCCTTGCCTTATCTCAAAGAAATGTTTGAAGTAGTTGCAGCAAGAAAGACTCCTGGAGAATGTATAACATGTATAACAGAGCTAATGGGAAACTGAGCTGCTTTTTTCCAGTTGTATTAATCTGACATGAGGTCTAGTTAACTTTACTGAGAAGTGCTTCTTTTGTCCTTCACATGCCTACTTTTTACTTTTATACTTTAAGTAGATTTCTGAGCCTGTACTTTTTTACTTTCACTTAAGTAAAGATGTTGAGTCAGTACTTCAACTTTTCAGTCTTTTTTAGCACCAGTATTTGTACTTCTACTTGAGTGACGAACGTGTGTACTTTTGCCACCTCTGCAAACACCTGTCTGACCATGTTTGGAAAACGCATACAACTCTGAAGAAGATCTAACCTCATTGGAACAGTAAACCTCATATCTACATGAGAATCAGTTCACTAGTCCATTCACTAGTCAGAATCAATACTCAATCTGAGTGCTGCTTTTGATACCCAAGGTCACCCTATCCTCTTGAATAGGCTTGAACATATCACTATCAAGGCAGTGGCACTCTCTTGGTTCAACATGGACTGCTATAAATATGTGAATATAAACAGTTCCTCAGAACGTTACAGTTAAACACAGAGTGCTATGAGGTTCTGCTTTCTGTAACACATTTTGTCACTTTTCTTCTTCTAACATTGTAAAATGTCGTAATCTTCAGAGGTCTGCTGTTAATAAGTTAATAAGTGGCCACTGTGACAGAGTAAAATCAGCAGTGTTGAATTACTTGAGCTTGAGCTTATTTCTGGACATCAAAGTGGTTGCTGATTTACATGGAAAACTAGATGAACCAGTTCTGAACATGTGGCTGTAAGAGGCCTGTGAACATCTAGTTGTATTACTTTTGAATTCCATAGGGGTTTTTTTTGTTTGTTTTTTTAAAGCACGAAAGATACTAAACTAAATTGTGTATAATCTGACCGTCTCAGGAACATTGCTTATACAGTATTAATATGTGTATTTTATACAGTCCTGTAGGGTCAGAACCAGTAGAAGAAAAGAGTTTTAAATTCCATTTGACCCACTTACCTTGTTAACATTGTTATTACATCAACAATAGCCTCAACATCAATTGTGATTCACTGTAGGATCTAAGTTCTGAACATAATGACACTAAAGGAGACCCGATACACACACACACACACACACACACCCACACACACCCACATCCACATCCACACACACCCCTTCCTAAGGAACAAAACAGGTTCTGATGTAATAGGTGCACGGATACCGCGTTAGTCTATAATAAGCCACAAACTCGTAACATAAAGGGAAGTCATTTAGACTTCTATCTTATGAACTAAATATATTTTGCCTCATATTTACTCGGTAGCAAGTAGCAGCCCCTTTTTTTGTGTAACCTGTACAAACTCCTTTCTTGAATCGCCTTATTGGTTGTGTATGCGTGTAAACATCTGTCAAGGTGTCTGTCTTAACCCTTTATGTTGTTAAAATGCAAGTATCATCTATAGAGTGTCTCTAATAGTAGGAACCATCTGTCTGTTACAGCGCACAGCTCCACAAATGAAAGTAAGTCACATCCTCACCACCTCCTCCCCGTTTCCACAATGAATCAAACTAGTTCTGACGCACCGACATAATAAAAGCTCCTTTTAATAGCCCCAGGTAACCTCAAAAAGGAGGGTTTCTTCGAGGTGTGGAAGGTTTTACAGACAATGATAACGCGCGCAGGACGTTATTGTAGTGTCACTTGATTCTGAGTTTGAGGAAGTGTCTGTGAGGCGGATAACAGTCATGGCCGGCGAGGTGTTTCTGCCTTTTGCGTGTCAATTTCTTTCATGCCTGTTATGACTTTCGACCTGGAGGTTCGAGACATATGGAGCGGTTCGGAGCGCTTTCATTTTGAACTTGGCTGCTGTATCTGGTGAGTTTACGTTTTCTTTAAAAGCATTACCTAAGCCGCAGACACACACGCAGAGTTTTAATCTGTCGTGTAACGTGAAATATATAGTGGTGTCATATGTATTGAAAGCGTCGCGCGGTCGCACTCGTTTATCAGGCTGCGGTTTCCGCGTAACACTTTGAACTTATAACGTATCATGCTACTCATTTATTTAAGTTTCTTGAGAAGTTAATTTTTTTGTATGTTTATTTAAAGGTTTAAAACATACATCTACATTCATTTATTCATAATACATTTTGACAGTTTTGTGGAGCTTTATCTTAATTATAAGATGACCTTTGTGAGGTTCTTTTGTGATATGGTTTAGTGATGCGAATTCTCTTTTATGAGCGGGTTACTATGACTCGGCTCACAAAAAAAGAGTCGGCTCTTTCGGCTCCCAAGTTAATTTATTACCAAATATAATGTGAAATTATGTGTAAAATGTATTAATTAATGTACAAAACATTATAACATTATATCAAATGTTTATTATTTAAGTGGCCTACTATACTCAACATAGAACAGAGTGCTACAACATGCTTATAAAGTCATTATGGCCTCATGTACATGCTGTGTTGTCTTTGAACGATCATTTTAATGACTTGAACTCGGGCCAAAGTTTAAGTGTCTTTCTGAGTGTAATGTCCTTCCGAGATAAGTTTCCTTATCTGCTCACACCTCCAGCACTCTACATCACAACATATAAAAATGAAAGCAGAAGTTTAAATATGAAAGGTCAAAATGCGGTGGCCCTGGTCAGTAGTGGAAGGACTCTTAGCTATGAATTATTGAGTAACTGAATATTAAGTAATTGAATAGTTGAGGTTGTGCGGTTGAAACTGGCTCTATCCTTCCTCCAGCGCTACCACTACTGAGCTCCCGAGTAAAGACCATAATATGGAACTCCAAAGTGTTCAAAATTAAATAAATAAATAGGTCATAATGACATAAATAACTATATGAATAAATAAGAGACAGATATGTAATATGAGAATGATATTGTGAAATAATTGAACACATTTTGAAATACAGTTCATTATTGTGAAATACATTGCATTCTGCTATATAAATTTACTTATTATTTTGAAATATTATTTCATGGTCATTATTTTTCCTAACAACAGAGATTATTGCAGAGGCATTTTATTGATTTCCATCAGTTTTTATTCCAAAACGTCCTTTTTTCAAAGTCAGTATATATTTCAAAATGCCGTTTTCCCCGATGGCCTGTTTATTTCATAATGCGACTTTTCAGCAGAATAACTTAGTCTGTCATTCAAGAGAGACAGGGCGGAGCCAGTTGTGTGATTGGTCGCTCCTTTACTCAGACGTAAGTAATAGCACATGAAGTATCAATTTAAGTGCTGAGTGCTGCACCCAGGATTTCAAGACGTGGACGATGTGCCAGTCAGTGCCAGTGGGTTGGACCTGCACGCCTATTGGCTCATCCTTCAACATCGATTCGTTTTCCTGGATACCTGCTCGGCGGACCGCTGTAATGTTGTTAATGTTGTTATTCTAGTTTTATGTTTAAAATTCCAGTCAGCACAGTGAAAATACCTGCTCACTAAACTGGTCACGTCAGACAGGCCCATTGAACCGGTTTCTAAAGACACCACAGAGTGTGAACAATAAGACAAAGAACTGCACTCAGAGGGCAATGAAGTATTTACTGTGCAGGATGGTGTGTAAAATAAGCTTAAAGAAGCAATGGGGGGAAAAATGTGCAATAAGTAAAAGTAGATTTTATTGTCATCTCTGCTATATACTGTACAAGTATACAGAGAGACAAGACGACGTGGCTCCAGTTTGAACAGTGCAAAGAACAAGGAACAAAGGACAACGAACAAATAAGGCACACAGAATAGGCAATATATAAATAGAATATAAAATACACACCTTACACTAGAAGTAGAAAGAGAGAGTATTAGGATGCGGTACTCAGCCTACAATTACGGTCTTGGAGTTATCTTTTACACTGAATATGCATGAGGTCAGTAACAGTTGTAATATGAAAAATTCTATACAGCTTACCAGCACCTGCATAATCAACATTTGCTTGCCAAATAAACTGTAAACTGTGCAGAGATAAAAATGTCGGCCGTCTGGAGGTACTTTAAAATAAATGATAATGACAGCAGCAAAGCAGACTAATATTTTAATATTTAATTTAATTGTTGCTTTTTTATGTTTTGATACATATAGGACAAATGGATAAAAATGAGTATCATTTATTTTATAAAATGACATAATAAGGTTCAAGTGTACTTTAATTTATATTTTGGTTTTTGGAAGTGTTTTTTTGAGTTTAGACTACCGTATTTCCCCAACGATAGGCCGCGGCTTATAAACCAATTCTGCAAACCTGCGTATTGGGTGCGGCTCGCTTAAATGGGGCAGCCTATCTAAAAACATGAAAACGCATTCGCTAAAAGTCTAATTCAGTGCACAATAAAGACGACATACCGAAATGATTCGCTGAATTTAAATGTACTGTTTACTGCAGCAACGAACAGTTCGAAAAGCAACGCAAAACAATGATAGATCAGTGATGATGTTCTGTCACTTAATCGGCGCTGCCGCATCCAGCCTCGTTGCCACATCCGGCCTCGTTGCCACATCCGGCCTCGTTGCCGCAATGTAAAAATTACACTTTATCAGGCCTTTGCTACATTACATTACATCCTACATATAATACAGGCTAGGCAAAAACAAAATTTAACAGAAATAAAAGAAAATATAACTGCAAGCAGTGATTACGAGGGCCATGCAGTTTGCAGCTTTATCAGTTTTTGATGAATCGAAGTGGACAGACGTTGAAATGTGACACGTTTCATCCTTTTATCTAGGGTGCTCGAGTGAGATTTCTACGCGGCGGGTTTTGGCAGTTTGGGGGCGGGGTTTTGGCTGTTTCTGCCTGCGATTCCTATTGGTCGATGGCTCCTGGTTTTGTGATTGACAGGAACGGCGGCAGGTAGGTTAAACACAAGTTATAGTTTATCGACCTTATAATCATAATTTCATAGTTAGGTCTTACACGTTTAATAAGCACGCAATCAATGGCTCCCCTTGCCCACTTGTCTGTCCCCAATTCAACATAAATACAGATGCAGTTACAGACTGCAGTGAGGCGCATCATTGGGATGCTGAAAGCAGGCGTTATAGCTCCATCATTACACACACACACACACACACATACACACACACACACACACACACATACACACACACACACACCAAGACTGATGGCCCAGAATTAAACTTTAATAGTATCTGCATAATCATCCATTACGTTTTGTGCTTTGTTGATCCTCTGATGGTATGTAAGGTTGATATACTTATTATATTAGTTTTAATCCTTAAACAGCCTGCAGACGAGTGTCAGAATACGACACAGGTAAACTGCCAAAATGGTAACAAACTATTGTAACATTTATGGTAGAGTTACAAAGGCCTTGGTTACTTTACCTTTTTTCAAATCTAACGTCTATGTTTATGTTGAATTGGGGACAGACAAGGGAGCTTACATCTCACTGCTTGTATTTGTATTTGAAAACAATATGCAGTAACGCATAAAAAATGATGGACTGCATCGTGATATCGAATCAGTGACCTGATAATCGTAATCAAATCGTGAGACCAGTGACGATTCACACCTCTAAATCTCACACACACTAAGGGCCAATTTAGAGTCACCAATTAACCTATAACGCATGCCTTTGGACTGTGGGAGGAAACCGGAGCACCCGGAGGAAACCCACGCAAACTCCACACAGAAGGGCCCTACGGCCGTCCCCGGGGTTCGAACCCAGGACCTTCTCGCTGTGAGGCGGCAGCTCTAACCACTGCGCCACGATGCCGCCCATTATTGTTGTTGTTGTTGTTGGGGGTCCCTGTCAAAGGGAAGGGAACATTTTCGATTTTTTTTTTTTAAATTTAGAATGTTTAATTTCATGCCCACCTCCGTTACTTAGACGTCTGAGGTTCGTCACAACCATGCAAAGAATCCGTAGTAAAATACTTAATGTAATGCAGAAATACGTACCTGCGGCAAAGGCTTGCGTTGTCTCTTAGTCACGATACATTTAAACACGTATAGTGACACCTCCCACTGCATATTAGAATAATGTAAATATTCATAGCTGTGACACGAAACGTGAACTTTCGTTATAATGAATATTTATGTTATGCTAATTTCCTTTAGGACGTAAGCATACGCGCATATCGACAAAGTATGACTGCAAATCACGCGACAGTGATGGAGTTTGAAACTTGGTTTGTCGTATTTCCTCATTTCTATATTTCAAACTACAGAACAAGGTTTATGTGTTTATATGCTGGTTTTACAACTTCACTTAAATGTAAGCCACGTGAAAACGAGCATATCCTAGAACAGCGTTTCCCAATCCCGGTCCTCGCGCCTCACCGCTCTGCACATTTTCCGTATTTCCTGCACTGTTGTGCGCTGGTCCTACGTTGCTAATTAGCTGATTAGTAGCATCAGCTGTGCTGTTGGTCGGGAAAGTCGAATCTGTGCAGAGCGGTGGAGCGCGGTGGAGCGCGGTGGAGCGCGAGGACTGGGATTGGGAAACGCTGATGTACACCACCAGATGACACCATTCCTCTAGATTACATACAGACGCAGCAGGGCACAGCAGGTAATTCCCTGGGAGTTTTCACATTAATACATACATATTACTACATATACCTTGTATTTATATCTATTCATGCGAATATTTACTTCTATTTTTATATTTTATACCACTATTGCTTGTGAGGCTTGCACACAAGAATTTCACTCATGTACTGTGCCTATGTACCAGGAATGTGATGTGACAATTTAAAAAAAAGTATTCTAGTATTCTATTTAGATTTTAAACTTTTAAATATAATGTCTGACTTTTTTATAGTACAAATATCAAACATGAGTAGATTTCCACACGTGCAATGGCAAGTTATAAGTTAAGCTAAACTGCAGCAGCTTTCTGCTGCACGGCTCACTCTCTAAAGGGCATTTTGGTCTTCAACACAGCTATTCCCATACCAGGACGTGATGTTCTGTGAGAGAATGCTCTCCACAGCACCGGTGTAGAAGGCCTTTAGGTCAGGAGGGAAAACCCCAAACTTCCTCGACTGTCTCACGTGGTACAGACGCTGCTGTGTTGTCAGCAAACTTAGCAAGTGTTGGAATCATGAGTGACTACAGAGTCTGAAGTGTAGAGTCAAAACAGCATACTTCATCTGCACAGCCAAAAACTGCATGTAAACATCTGGGAGCACACTAGTTGCTGGACTCTTGAGACAGCATTCTATTCTCTGATATACACTTGTACCTGCTCAACAGTCATGACACAAGAGGCAATTAGGTTACATGCAGTATTCAGCCTACAAAGTTTTCAGTAAGAAAAATTCTATAGACAGTCTATTAAGTCTGGTCTATTATGTGCAGATATTGTAGGAGCAGTAAGATGGACTTGAACCCTTAAGCTTAACTTGACCTCTGATGCATAACAATGGAATTTGTAGACGGCGGTTCTATTCTGTCCTATTGTTGCAGTGTGAAATTAATTTTATAGTCGAGTGCGCTGAAAATGGTGCTTCTGTTGAACTGAAAAAAGAAAGGCAGCACAAGCCTACTCATTAGTGCAGCATTAGTAGACTATTGGGTTATTACCACAATTTGTTAGTAAAACATACTTTCTTAAATAAAAGACAGGAAACAAACCTTGTCCATTTTATCTCTGCATCCTGCTTTGTCAGTCTGAAAAATGGCCTCTCAAATAAAGACGAAGCTTTTAATATCATTAATAACCCAGCAGTTGAGTTCCAGTTGTCCAGGGGTTTGGTTATTGTAGTGTAGTCTCTTATTCTCCATTGTCACAGACTCTGACCCAGCTCGTAACCCAGCAGCTGGGTGGGATTAATCTCCCCAACAATAGTTAATAAACCCAATGATATTGCCCAATACCTTCAACACAGCTTTTAGGTTGAGAAAATAACCCAACATTTTTTTAGAATGTACAATCAGTGATACATACAAGCAATGTGCAAATATTGTAGCAGCAGTCAGGATTATAGAAATTACAATTACAATCATCTGGCATTAAATATATGCCAGTTCAGTAACAGTTTAAAGTGACAAAATTGTACAGTCTGTAAAAATGAACAGAATTCCTGAGACAGTTTCAATGCAGCACGAATGAGATTGTCCATATAGCAGCATGTGTATCACCAAGACAGTGATGTATAAAGTGCAGAGGTGCAGTAGAGTCAGTTCACAGAGTGTTCTTTTGTCATTTTTACATTTTACAGTTACATAAGAAATTCCGCAGCGTCATATTTCCATTCGTGTAGAAAATATATTCTGGCCGACTTAAATCTCCTGGCTGTGTCCTCTCTTGCGGGCTCCTCCCATCCTCCGACGTGCAAGGCCATGCGTGCTAACGTACGTCCTGACATAGGGTTCTGGTCGGCCACTGTAATAGCGGCGTAAGCATGACAAATCGTGTCGCAAGCGTTTAGTAATCTTCTCATGAATATAAAATGGCGTCTTACGTTTTCTGAAATGTGCGTAGTTGGTTGCGTATGCTCCAGCGAAGCTTTACGTACCAGTTGCAAATCTATGCAAATTTAAGCGACATCATTGGCTAAAGCCCTTGCCACATGGCCATCCGGTAGAAAGTACTGCCTTAAGGCGGTATTTTTTACCGTGTATAGAAGGGAAAAAAATGCCATGTTGAGACGTGGTTTTCTCACGTTTTTTTAGTGCGACGGCGTTCCATAAAATTTGACGTCTTAAGGCGTGACTATTTGACGTCTTTAGGCGTGCAGTGTTAAGGCGTTTTGGCCCCGTTGGCGTTCCATAGTGGAGGAAGAATTTCGGCTTTGCGAAAACCGCTCTCTATGCTTTCTGGTTTCGCGTTGTTCCATGGCGAAAAAACCCATTCACACGCTTGACTGTACGTCGCACGTCGCTCTCGGCTGGACAGAGTGAATGCATAAAGACACTATAGTTCTACCTCTATTTCTAGTTCTAGTTTAAAGTTATATTTAATATTCCATTCCTAGTTTAAAATGTATATTTTGTATTCTATTTATATATTGTGTATTCTGTGTGCCTTATTTGTTCTTTGTCCTTTATTTCCTGTTGCACCGAAAAACTGGAGCCATGTCGTCTCGTCTCTCTGTATATCTGTACAGTGTATATAGCAGAGATGACAATGTTTACTTTCACTTGACTTTGACTATAGAGTTGCAAAAGCCTCCAGGGGCGCGGCAAATTACGTAGATGCCGTTACTTCAGATTGGTAAATTCAGTAACGTCGCGGCTAATAACGTATATATAATATCGGCTTATTTTAGAGTTTTAAAACTGCTTATCGTTGGGGAAATACGGTAATTCATATTGGTAAAAAAAAATCTTTAAAAATCCTACTATAATTGTCATTGTTATTAATAACAGACCTACACAGGTATCGGTACTCGGTATCAGTGAGTACCCAAAAATAAGTATTGGTACTCGTACTCAGTCTCAAAAAAATGATATCCGTGCATCCCTAATATGTGACTCTGCACGGCAAAACCAGTCGCTTGTCGCAACGGAGCTTCCCGAGAAAAACGACCGTTTATGTTGCGTGGGATAAAATTAACCCTAACCCTAGTATTTTGAAAGAGTGGAAGGTCTACACTGTACTGTTGTGAATACATTTCGCTGGAAAACTTCCCTTTTCCATCCTATAAACGTGACTTTCTTGAGGTGAGGAATTCAATTCCAGCAGAATGTTAAAAGTTTCTGTTTTGACCGCTCTACTTCAATATTTACGGTAAATCCACTGGTTGACTAGCGTGAAGATATTTCTCCGGAATCCATCTCCGTCTCCCGAGTTCAGTTAACCTAACGCAGGTAGGCGATCCGTGTGGCTGTGAGTGCTACGGCGATAGTCAACTTCAAAGGCAGATTTCTCCGTTTCTCACTTGGCGCGACAGGAGAAACCCGACTCCTTTGAATGTTGATATCTCAGTCATATGTCGTCCGATTCATTCGATATAGGTATCGTTTTGAAGGTTGATTTATGCCCTTTCATGAAAAGATAAAAACTTAATTTTCAAAATTTGCGACAAGCGACTGGTTTTGCCGTGCAGAGTCACATATGTATATAGGATTGACGGTGGCTGGAACGGTGCTTAGCATTTACCTACTTACCAGAGCTGCAAGATGTCGGCGAGCAGCAAGTAAATGGGTAAACACGCATAAACGACATTCTTCGCGATGTAAACGAACTGTGCGAGGGTGCTCTGGATATGAAACGCCCTATCTAACTAAAACGCTGCAGTTCATTCAGATCTTCCCCTTTATTACAGACAAAACCCACATTTTAGCTGATAAATAACTAGTGGTGTTCTACTCACAATACAGCTGTTTACTTGATATTATTCTGGACGCACCTCCATTACATTATTATGGCTGCTCCGAGTAGCACAGTAGGTCACGGTGCAAGCCATTTATTTTACACACACAAACAGCCAAACATAAACCGGCACGAGGGCCACAAACAAAACAAACACTTCTCACTTGAACAGACCAACCAGCAGCACGCCGACATAGGGAGGGTAGAGTGAGGGTGGACCAACAAGAAACACTGGTGAAAACTGAGCTTAAATGCTAAATGCTAACAGACTAACGAGGGGCTGGACCACTAAAACAGAGGGGAACCAATCCAAAAGTAATCAGAACCAAATTAGGGAAAACCAATAAAGTGACAACCAGTGAGAAAGAAGGGGCTTAACTGAACTAAACCAGAACAGGTGAACACACTAATACAAAATGATCAGCCTGTCAGACACAAAGGGAAGGTGGGACATAGACTTTGATTGACACAAGACTCAGAACGGCAGAACACAGAACATACACAGTGGCGGCATCTGGTGGCCGCTCAGCCAAAGTCCAGGGGGATCATGACACGTGGATTTTTACAAAACCACTTTTACCATTAATTATACACGAACGGTTCAACTTTCTTCTAAAAGCAAAATAATTTTTAATCTGTATACAAAGAAACATCTTGCCACTCCTCCGCCCTTTGCAGTCTTGGGCAATTTTGAGCATTTTTCAATCTCTTTATTCCAAGGCTAATTATCTTATTTTTGTGTAAATAAGTTAGGCATGCTTTATGGGTTTTTTTTTTTCTTTGTTTTCTGGACATTCTGGCGTACTCAGATATATCACTGGTTGCTGTGTAAATGCTGACACACCTTTTTCACTTAAGTAAAAAAATACATATTTTCATATACAGTATTATTACTATATTCGCCATTAAGTTGGATGTCTTGTGATTATGACAGTTTGTGTTAAAGTGACTGAGTTATTAAAATACACAGATTAAAGCAATGCTCACAAAATGCATAGTATGTTCTGAGGGCTCAAATAAAAAGAACATTCTGGAAATAGACTAGGTATGTGCCTCTTCTCTCCTCATCAAGGCATACTGCCATAAAGCTGAATGGATTATTTGGCCTATTTTTTAAAGTTATTCATTTCAAGTTAAGAGGACATTTGAGCAAGAGAGTGATGGCACAATAGGTAAATTTAAGTGAGTGACTGTGTTTGTGTACAAACCATAGGACAGTACACAACAAGAAAATGTGACCCGTGCATTTGACGCATCTATGAAGACACAGTGGGCAGTACTTGGGGTAGTATCTTGCTCATGAGTACCTCAATGGTACCTTTACCAGTTCGGGACTCGAACCGGTGACCTTGCGATCAAGGGAAAAGCTCCATAACCATTGCACTACCAACTGCCCCAGATAATTGTTCTGGGTTAAGACAGAGTTTAAAATAGATTTTTATGTACCAGGTCATGTGGTGGCGTTCAGCCAGAATTTCAGCATGAGATGTCATTTGAAAACAGCGGTGCAGGTTGTGGTGGGCCTGCTGATCCTCACCAGCCTGTACGTCTCCATCAGGAGAGGGCCGTTAACGGGACACAAGGTAACACTTGCAAGCACGTCAACACGCAGTTTTGCTGCTTTTACAAAGTCTTCATGAACTAAACATTTCACTCTTTCTGCAAAAGAAATCTAAATGGTGGTCTCAGAACCGGGGCAGACCTCAGAACTCCAGCACAGGACAGTGTTCCGATGATGCGTTGTGTCTCAGATCCAAAGCAGTGCTGCTGGCTGGAACGCCCTCACGGGAGCACAGTGAGTACATCCACTCTCAGTGCAGCAGAGGGAGCACTTATCTCAGAGTTCACTCATGTTTCTTTTTTTTTTTATGCCCATGTGCTGCTGGTGGATGGAGTTCCAGTTCTCACACAGCATGACAATTTTCCCTACTGGAATTTGATCAGCATTCACACTGGATTGCGTTATAAATGTTCAATAGATAGGAGTCAATGTCAGATGAGTTAACTTTTTTTGGTCATTTTAGATTATTGGAGCCAATATGTTCCCAGGAACAATCAAAGCATGTACAATTAGTTTTATACCCTTCTGACGATCTGTGTCTTACCGCAGTTTTATCACAGAGGTCAAATAAGAGCTTTTGTTCTGCCATGTAATTTGTGGAACCTCAAACTTACTGGTGTTGTGTGTATGTGTTTTTAAACTGTTCAATCAATTCAGATTGACCCAGGTAGATCTACTCATGTGTCATGTAACACATCTTACTGTAGGTGTAGGTTATTTTATTGAATAAAAAGGAAAAAATGAAAGGGTATGAATCACTAACATAGCTAGATACACGGATAGATGCTGTGCTACCAAAACAGATGATGATGCAGCAATACCCCAGTCAGAACTCATGATTTTAAGTACTTTAAACTAGAGCTGCAACCATCGATTCTTGTTGTAATCAAGTATTCTATCGATTTTTTGGGGTAATCAGATAAATTCTTTAAAAAAACAGAAAAGACCCTAGAAAAGTCTGAAAATGTACAACCAATTGCTGTTTATTTCTGAATGTTCCTTTCTTAAAAATTAAAATTCCCCTGTACAGCCCTGAGACAGTTTGCGCTCTTTGTCTATACCTTAGTTTTCAGGCTTATTCTAGTGTGTGTGTAGAAGTTAGTCATACATGCTTTGTGTTGTTGTGTTCAGGACGTCCTGCACTACTCAGATTTGTCATAGTTTGATGTGTAAATGCTGACATTGAAATCAGCACATTTCTGATGAAAACTGACCTGCGCCTGTAGAAATGTTGACTTTGTTGTAGCTTTATGTAGTAGAACAGTGCTGGAACTGGAGATAGAACTACTAGAAATAGTAAAAACAGTGTCTGTTTTATTGCCAAGTTGTAGCGTTTTTATAATTCTATGGATTAACATTCTATGGCGGAAACACTTCTTTATCCATTTGGTATCCATCAGAATATAGAATATTTTTTTTATAACAAATAATGCATTTTTCTATATTTCTTCTTTCCTATTGATTACTCTCTAACATTCAAAACTTGAAAAAAAAAATCTGGTTAATTGAAAATGAAGAAATACTGAAGTTTTTGGGTCATTTTGAACCAATTTGGCCTATAAAATGAGCTGCTTTTGGCCTTTCTGGGAGAGAAATACATTACCCACAATCCCCCGTACGCCACTCTGTGCCACATCACAATAAAGCGATGAATGCGCGTTCCGGGAATAAACAGAAACTATCGATAAATGTCTGTATTGTGAGTAGAACGCTGGTTGTTGTGGCTAGTGATCAGTTTAAATATGAGTTTAGTTTGTAATAAAGGGGGAGATTTGACTCAACTGGAGCGTTTTAGCGAGTAATGGAGCTCACAAACAGCGTGTGTTTGCATCGCGAAAAATGTCATTTATGTGTTTTTTTAACGCATTTACTTCTGTTTTTGTGCACGGAATATCTTACAAATACTTTCACATACAGAGGGCTCAGGTCTTGCCTTGATCATGCCACTGAAAACATCACTAATAAGCGTCCGTGTGAAATACAAGCGGCGCATGCTCTAGCGTGTGAAAAGAATTAAACGAGGCTTCGATTCTAGAAAAATTGCCTCGACCATTTTTTTGTAATTGCAGTATTCGACTTATTCGATTAATAGTTTCAGCCTTATTTTATTCAAATTTAAAGTAACTCAATTAGTTTTTGCTATGTACTGAGCTTTGTCTAACGTTTGCTTGTTTCTTTCTTTAAGAGTACCTCGCCGTGGGTCTGTCTTCGGTCAAACGGAAAAAAGAGAACTACCTTTTCATCACCCTTAAGTCCATTTTTGATCAATCCTCAGAAGCCGAGCTCTCCGAGATGGTAGTGGTAGTGTTTCTAGCAGACTTTGACTTGGATTGGGTGGAGCAGACAGTAGTCAGCCTTAAGAAACAGTTCTTCACCAGGCTAGAACAGGGGCAGTTGCTGATCATCTGTGCGGATTCGGAGGCCTACCCGCCGCTCACAGGCCTGAAAAGAAACTTTAACGACGCTCCGGACCGCGTCACCTTCCGCTCCAAGCAGAACGTGGACTACGCCTTTCTGGTCGATTTCAGCGCCTACCTTTCGTCCTACTACCTCATGTTGGAGGACGACGTTACATGCTCTAAGGGCTTTCTGTCCAGCATCCGAAGCTACGTTAACTCGCGTGGGTCGTCGCCGTGGGTCACACTGGAGTTCTCCAAGCTGGGCTACATTGGGAAGCTCTACCATTCCGAGGACCTCCCTCGCCTGGCCCAGTTCTTTTACCTTTTCTACCAGGAGATGCCTTGTGACTTCCTTCTGTCCCACTTCCGCACCCTTCTCATGCAGGACAAGGTCATCCGCTTTCAGCCGTCCCTCTTTCAGCACATTGGCACATACTCGTCCTTCATGGGCAATTTCAATAAGCTGAAGGATGAGGACTTCACACAGGAAATCTCTCACAACCCAGCCGCCGACGTTTACACAGACATTGCCGTTTTCGAGAATCACAGTCCGGAAAAGGCCTACATCCAGGGGTTGCAATACTTCTGGGGAAAGTCTCCCATCAAAGTGGGAAACTACCTCATCGTAGCCTTTCGGGATCCGACAATCCTCACCCGTGTGCTGATTCAGACCGGCGTGAATGGGAAGGACACCCTTGAATCTGCTGACGTGGAGCTTGGGGAGACTGTAGTGAAGACGGGAAGTGGGGTGGAGTGCTCAGGAACTCACAGACTAGGTTCCCTACAAAAAGGAGTGTTGGATCATCAGAACGTCCAGCAGACAGTGAGCAGACCTGTGGTATGCTTAAGAATTAGAGTCACAGCCAGTCAGGAAAACTGGGTGATCATTAGAAATATTCAAGTCTGGACTGCTGAGAATGAGAAGGAGAAGGAGAAGGAGAAGTAACGTCCAGTCCAGACCTTGATCTCAGGTCTTTTATGGTAGCCACAAACTGGACTTAGGCCTGTAGATAAATAAACTGGATGACAACTAGGGATGCACAATATGGGAATTACAGACCGATGCCAACGTCTGATATTTTTCATGCTTATATCTGCCTACGCCGATAAATGAGTTGAGCACGTAAAGACGAGATTTTGCTTGCGAACGTTCCACCGCATGCTCAGAATTGTGGCACAAAATAACACCATACATTTTAAGACAGAAAGCGTGGGCCGTATAAAATCCTACCTCAGTCTTTGGACATGCCTGGCATAACCTTTGGCATAGAATTAATGCATCATCAAATACTGTCTGGAAATATCAGGCAAATCTAAGCATTGATCCTATGCCGATGACGTAAAAAAAAAGGAATCTACCGATTCCAATACGATTCGCGCATCGCGTATCCCTAATCAAGAGTAGGCTGCTATAAGCGGGTCATTGTGCATTATGATAAATAAATGAATGATGTTTCTCTGTGTTGGCAAACCAAAGTGTTGAGCAGATTTCTCTGCAGGTTTGTGCCACCCTTTGGCCAGCTTTCTTTCTACTTTCTCTCTATTCAGGGTAACTTTTCTAACAAGTCTTTTAGAAATAGATATAGAAGGTGTTCATATTTGACGACCTTTTTCACTGTGTCTTATATAGTGCTGCTCCTTAGGCCATGTCCACACGTACACGGGTATTCCTGAAAACTGAGGTTTTTCTATGCGTTTTGGCCTTTCGTCCACACGTAAATGTGAAAAGTGGGACGTACTTGGACATTCCAACATGACAATGATCCAAAACTGACAAAGGCCAAGTCGACCTGTCATTGGCTACAGCAAAATAAAGTGAAGGTTCTGGAGTGGCCATCTCAGTCTCCTGATCTCAATATCATTGAGCCACTCTGGGGAGACCTCAAATGTGCAGTTCATGCAAGACAGCCCAAGAATTTACAGGAACTGGAGGGCCAGAAGAATGGGCAGCTTTACCGTCTGAGAAGATAAAGAGCCTCGTCCACAACTACCACAAAAGACTTCAAGCTGTCATTGACGTTAAAGGGGGCAACATGCGGTATTAAGAACTGGGGCATGTAAAGTTTTGATCAGCGTCATTTGGGTAGTTTGTGTTGTGATTATGATTTAAAAAGAGTAAACACAGTTGTTTGACAATAAATGGCTTCAGCCAAACACTAACCATGAGTGAAAGAAAGGTTTTTGTGTTATCATTCCTATTCTCTGAAAAATGGTTAAGAAATCATAAATTCTGCCAGGGAATGTAAACTTAAGAGCACAACTGTATAATGACATAAAATATGAAAAAATAATGGTAGCCATAGGCATGTCTGCAATAACGTAACTTTGCGCATGGAACATTTATGATTACTGCAGGCTGTAATCTTACAATTAGATAAATTGATAAAGAAAGTTCATTAATCATATATAACCCACAACAAACATCACCTGAAACATTAATGCTAAACATAATTTAAGGCCAACTATGATGTAATTAATTCTCTGACACAGCTTGATTTCCTCTGCTGCAGCACGAGTCCGCACTGACAGGAAAGTGCGCACACGATCTGAGAGCTGGCGTGGATTTTAGCGTATCCAACGCACACGTCAAAACTGATCAATCACGAAATTGGCGTTGAAATGATCGTACATCTGTTGTTCTGTCGTACGCACGTTTGATAAATGAGGGCCATTGTGTTGAATGCTGTGAACAAATGCACATGTTGTGCACGTTTTAAAACTACACATGACTGTGTAAAAGAGCTGACTTTTTACAACACACTTTTATTAAACATTCACTCAAAATCTGTAAACTAAAGTGCTTACACATGTCATTTTTCTACACATTCGTTCTAAGAGTGTATCTCCACTTATCTTCAGTATTTGCTATTTTCTTTTGTTTATGCTGGGAGGGTTTCTGTGTTCTCCATGCTGCTTCTCCCTCCATCATGTTGGGCAGGTTAATTTTCATCTTATCTGCGGAGGGGACTTTGTCCCTGATGTCTACAGGCTAATTATTTCCATGTCAACTGTAACCTGATCTTTGGCTTTTTGAGGCTTGATGCTGGTCCTTATGTTAAGCCCTCCAAACCAAATACAGCCCTATAATTACAGATTCATTATGCTCAACAGGAAATGAACCCCCCCCCCAAAAGATGGCATTGTACGTCCATCCTCTTCATTCTGTTATGACAGATGTAAGGAGTGAAGGAGGAGGTCAGCAGAGTAACTTTACCACCCTGTAGCAACGGTGACAGAGAAGTGCATGTGTGGAGTTTCAGATCTAAGCAAGATTAAAAACGGCTCATGGATGTACACCCCCACACACACACACACACAAACTTGTACAACTATCTTTGTGGGGACATTCCATAGACTCCCATAATGATCAGATGTTTGCCAGGGGTTATTTTACTTCAGTTTTCTTTCTCTCCCTTTCTTGTCTTTCTTTTCTTTTTGCATAACCTGATTTAGCTATCTTGAGTAACACTGCAAGGCTACAATGCCCTCCGGAAGAAGCGACGCTAAGTTAAATGTATCTAGTTGAAAAGCCCGGTGTGCCCGGACTAAACCATTTTGTGCCTTTGCAAGGGGTGAGAGTGTCCAGGTCTTGGACAGTAGGCTATATTTAGGATACAAAATTCAGTCAGTCAGCTGATTTATTTAGCCAATATATTTACGTCACTTATTAACATCCATTATTACCTTTATTTATGGTATTAATATCAAAAGGAACAAAATATAGCCGCAAGCGGAAACAAGAGGGGTCAAATCACAAGTCGCAGAAAGCAGCACAAAAGGGTCAGCACTGACCATCAGCAGTGTCTTTGTGTGTCTGTAGAACAATGAAGTAAAAAGGTAAAACCACATAACTATGTTATTTATACCAAGACAAGAAATTAGACAGTAAAAAATATAAAATATAGTGAAATGACAGGAAAAATAATTAAAGATGCAAACAGAAATTTGTGACTTAGTGAAGCTTCTTTTTTTGTTATGACAGGTTCAATAAGTTGTGTTTATAAAGAAACTAACCTCTAACAGTAATCAAGAATTGGGTGGTTTTCTATAATTTCTTGTAAATTATAATTGCTCTGTTATGACATCACATACATTTATGTTAGGTTTTAGTGCCTGTCAAAACGTGTTTTCCTGTGCTATAGAGCCAATTATAGCCTGTCACTATGGCCTATGGCAAGACACACACCATTCCTACTTACCCTGAAAATTTCAGCTTTCTGCGACTAACAGTTCAAGCTGCACAATCCGTTTTGTAGGGGAAAAATAATAATAAAGGAACAGAAAAATTAAAAGAGGGGCCCATAAGCACTTAAAAATTCCAAACTTTTCAAGGGCCCTGTCCACATTTGGGGCCCTGTTAAGATAAAAAGCCAAGTTTCACGTTTTATATGTGCATTTGGACCTGTTGTTATCAGACAGGACCAAGATCAACAATCATATTTGATGTGTTTATACGGGTTACAACAGTCATAAGTTGCTTTGAGTAAATAAAGCAACAAACTGGGAATATTTCAAACATGGTGGTTCTTCTTTCTGCCTACTGTATATAAAAACAAGCACTCTTCAATGGAATATCTTTATTCTCATTGTCCTAACTGAGAATAAGAGTGTAAGATTTCCCAGGTGGCCCTTCCAGCTACTTTGTATTGACTTGAACCTACCCTCCTGCTGGCTTTGAGCACTCTGCCTGTGTCTGATGTACATTTGGCTGTTAGACAAGCCCGTCATAAAAAAAAGCAGTGGCTCACATTTCCTCCTGACCTGGTTTCTCCAAATCATCCTTGCAGTGTTACGTTACAGATCATGGCCTGAACTCTTCACTGCTTGCTTTGGGCGACATGATCACTGGGACTTGCTGTGACATAGGCCACTGCGGCTAATTGCACAACCATGTAGCTTATCTCAGAGGCCACTTTGATCGCCTTGCCATCAAGATTAAAGAAAGTCAGGGTCACAGTGTTGGGTCTGTAGCAGCCCTGGAGCTGTTGGACGGTTTAAGATCTCACTTATGAGCTCAGTGGTGGTAGGACTGGACAGCAATGTCTGCTGTGGGGTCACTTTAATCAGCTTGCACTAGTCTGAGGATCTGAACTCACAAACCTCCAAACCTCCTCACATCCTCTTAAGATAACTTCAATATGCACCACCAATCGAGGAACACCATGCTACTTTGCTGAGGTCCAAAAAGCAGTGTGTGGCCTTTCTATCTTCAGTGTGCTTCAAAAGGGCAAAAAGTAGCAGTATGTGGAGGCACACTTATGACATTCTAACTTACTTATTAACAAATTCTAACAAATTTAAAAATATTTTTTCCACCTGAAGTGAACAATCAAAAAAATATTTTGGCCATCAACTATGTGAAGGTTTGTGAGTGTGTAGAAGCAACATTACCTTGAGTATCATCATGGCACCATTCTGCCAAGTCCTAGTTGAAGTGCTGAGCATGGATGGCTGATGGAGACGTTTGGTAACTGATCTAAAAACATGTCTGGTCAGGCACATGTCTGCAGGCAGTAGTGGGTATTAGTGAGGGGATTTAGGGAAAGAAACAATTAGGTGGAGCGGCGACACGTAAAAAAACACAGGGCCCTCAACATAACACACAGTGGTTCAACTTTGATTCAAAGGTGGGGTCAAACCATCTGAGAGAAGTCTACGTGTGTAAAGTTAAGCATCCTCTCAGCTTTTAAGCTTATGACAGAAAAATATGGACTGACAAAATGGATTCGATGTGTAATTTTTATTTCTGAATAAATTCACATTTCAGGCAGCAGTTGCATTTTAACTTTTATTTTAACTTTTTATTTTTATTTCCTATAAATTCAAATTTCTTTACAACAATTTGGAAATATAAAAACAATGAGCCTTTAGTAACATTGTTCAGCATTCAAACTTGTTTTATGCGTAGATATACACATGTAACCAATAATGTAAAATAATAAAGTATTTCAATTAACTTATTATATTTGTTTAGTGAAAAAAAGGGAAAATAGAAGAAAGAAGAAAAAGCATTATTAATATTAACATTTTACAAACCATAATACATCAACATATTGTATTTTTTACAGCTATTGTAAAAAATGTAAATAAAAATAATATTCATTATACTATTTTGTATATAATATAATATAATATAATATATATAATATAATATAATATAATATAATATAATATAATATAATATAATATAATATAATATAATATAATTTATTATTCAGAAATATTATTCATATACACCTCCTCCTCACTTCAGAGGATGATAAGAAAGTGTCTGGATCATATGGGATTAGTTACATGATAAGCAACTGGATGGGTGAGTAAACCACCGGAGTAGAGCTGAGAACTGAGGAAAACATCTCACTGCTTCACATCGGCCTGAAAACTTCACTTGGGGGTCTTTTACTTGCTTGCTCCGGCTTGTTGACCTGCAGTGGCTCAGACATCAGCCTGAAGTGAACTTGCTAGACATGGGAATTATGGGCTCTCCTCTCTTGTGGCACGTTGTGTTAATTTTGTCTGGAGCTGACGTGTTTTTGGGTTGCTCTCTGAAGAACTTTCACAATGATTGTGGAGAGGCAGGACTGTGATTACTGCACTGACCATCAACACCACCGAGTGGACTGTGCGCTACACCCAATTGGCATTAGACTCGCCAAAATTACGATTAACCTTAGTAACATACCGTCATTTTCGTGTTTTATTTCTCAAATAAAACATAAAAAAATCTCAAATAAAATGAAACTAATTTAACGATGCTCTATGAGTTAACAGACTGTTAATAGTACAAATATTTTTATCTTCTGATGAACATGGCTACTCTTAATAGTTTTAATGTTTTTCTCATGTTTTAACAGTGCATCTTTTTATATTTATATTATTATTTATATATTATCTCCCTATTAATTATATGTTATATTATAAGCAGAAGCTTAAATAAAGATGAAACTATTTACACATTTCAGTTTATTCGCCAATAAGGTGGTAAGGATATATCAGACCACTATAGAAACACAAATGATTTATTAAAATTCTAAATGCCTGTATAGTAATTAAAATGCTCTTAATAACAATGTTTATTAGATCATATTCTATGTGCATGGAAGGATGCAGCCGTTATAGTGCATTAAGAAGCTGTAGTCACATTACAGGTCAGGATGAATGCAGTCCTCAAACTCAAGATTAACATATCATTTATATATAGCAATAAAATAGTCTGTATAAAAGATACAACAGCATTGGAATATATTTTTTTAAAACTGCCTAAAATGTTTGTATTGATGTTGGACTGAAGAAACGTGATGTTCCAGAGTAAAAAATGCGCATAATTTTTTTCTCACTTAAAAACACTAAAAATGAAATGCATTATTATATGGCTATTATTATTAAGCAGGGAAAAAGATCCATCATAATAAATGACATTCTCTCCATTTTAGTATTAGATGTGTTGCTGCAATTTCTTGTAAAATATATCGCATATATTATTGTCATCTGTTTTCTCTTCTACATAAATGTAAGCCTGAATTGTAAATCATAAAGGGCTGGTTTCTTAAACGTGGATTAAGCCCAGTCTTGGACTACATTATATAGTATCAATGGAGATTTTAATTGACTCAAAAGATAAGTCTATGACTAAGATTAATTCCCGACTGGGAAATTGGCCTAAAGTGACCTAAAACAACCAAAATGTAATTTGAACACTTTTGAGTTATATGTGCACAAATGAAGATTGAAGACTGAAATCTGGATTTGTATCACAATAATATATAAAGGTTTAGTAATATTAAACTAGTTGAGCATTCCCCCTCTCTGTGGCAGGACACAAACATCAGGATTGTGATTGGAAGACAGTTTCTGATTCAGAGGGCCTGCATGTATCAGTCTGTGGCGTATCGTTACTGGCTGACGCCTTGACTGCCATCTCGACGTCTACCCGCTGGCCTCGCTGCGCTGCATGATTGCAACCGCAGTGCAGAGCAGAGTCGTCTGAGTCCCAAACGTCTCCTCACTCAGTGTCCTAAAAAGCTGCTTGCTGTTTAACAGCGCAGATCGGAGGCTGTGATTATTAACTACATATGATTATATGACATTGTCATATTTTAAATGAATAAATAATTTAGTTTAAAGAGTTTTGAAGTAGATCTTCATGGTTTCTTCTCTAGTATATGTACTAAGCATTTAAGTGTGTGTTCTTGGTGTGTTTCTGTGTGTATCTGCTCTTGCATTTTTTACAGTCAAGTTGAAATGACAAAATTACACATTTACAAAATGTCATTAACTCAATGTGATTAACTCATTCTCTATGTTTAATAAAGCTTAAGAACCTGTTCTCAAATGTGAAACAACTACTGTGGACGTTCATGTCATGTCATATGAGAAATTAATATAGCTACGATTTAAGTGATGTTGTGTAAAGTCGGTTGATGTCTGTAATCACGGTGAAATGTGAAGTGTTTTATGCTCTTGCTTTTTTGTGTTATAGTGTATTGTTTACATATTCTCAATTCTTATCTGCCTTGGTGTGCTGTGTAACTAAGCAAATAAAGACAGAAACAATCCTGAATCTGACTGTGTAATTCTGCTGTATTGCTGTGGATATTAGTATTACAATGCAAAGATAGTTAAAATTTTTATTTTACTTTTCCTTTACTTTTACTTTTATTTTATTTTACTATTTTACCAGGTGAAGTAGTCCTGTTAAGATATTGAATCTCTTTTGCAACCCCGATATTGATGTAATAGTGAAAATAACTACCAACAGCAGCATCTATCAGATTTAGTTAGTTTTACAGCTGTTCATAATTTTTTCCCCACTTCTAAGCCTCTTTCATCAGCTGTATCTAATATAGCAGCTCTTTTATAATGTCGGTAATTTGCCTTAATTTGCTACAGCATCATCCTGACATTTGAGGTTCTGTACCAAAGTTAATAATAATTAATGCTGTGAATTTAAATAATAATAATAATAATAATAATAATAATAATAATAATAATAATAATATGTAATAATAATAATAATAATAATTGTTTTAAATTCACAGCATTAGCCACATGCCACCATCATGAACAAAAATATTATTATTAATTATTATTTTTTTTATTTTTAAGGTTTAAACAATTAAGTATGTTTCTTAGTTATCTGTATTAAATGTGCAAACCTTGCCATCAGGAGATAAGAATGACAGGCTAAATGCAACAGCATACGGTCAATCAGGAGATCAGGAGAGAAACATGTATCATTAATTTATAATACATAATGGGAATGTAAAGCTTGTGCATCGTGAGACATTACATCGAATAAAAACTGGTTGTAGGTTTTATTTTTGGAAACCTCAACCTTCATAGTGATAGAGCCTATGGTGGATTAACTTGAATAGCCACTACTAATGCATTGTTATTTATTCATTACATATAGGCTTTTTTGGCTTAATTCCAGTGCATAAAAGTACAATAATCTTATTCATGAAGCTTACCTGTCAGCTTTGTAACCTGTTAAATAAACCTGAATGCGCAGCAGGCGCCAGACTGGAAACACGTGTGGGGAGCTTAATGTTACTTAAGTGTAACTATCCTTTCTCAAATCAATAAATATTAGGAAATATTAGAGGTGCCAAGCGATTAAAAAAATAATCTAATTCATTACAATGTGTGGAGTTTTCATGCTCTCCCATGTTTGTGTGGGTTTCCTCCAGTGGCTCTGCACTCTAAACGCAAACTAGTTGACTTTACTAGAAAATCGTGTGGAAACCTAGTTGCCTTAACCTGTTTACGTTTTTAAATCACATAAAACTAAACAGTTTAAGTTGTATTAACACAGAACCGTATGACATATTCAAGCTCACATTAGTGGCCTCAAATCATTAGTTTAAATAACCAGGGTCAAAAACCATATTAAATAGTGATTTTTAGTCAAGAATGCGCAAACAAATGGCACACAACACGTAACATTATTAGAAAACACAATGTGTTTTAATTTAATTGAACTGAACTGTAGATTTTGAGATTAAATACAATGTTTAAAGAAAGGTGTCTGGAAAGGTAGAAATTAAACAAATTTCAATGCTCAAGACTTTTATTGAACATTTCAAATATTTCAAATTTTCAAACGTGGCTGCTTCTTATACCAAAAAGATTAAAAACAGCATCTTAACCAAAAGAAACCTGTTAAAACAGGTATTACAACTGCAGCACAGACCCGCAGTCCAAAAGCGTGCTGTATAGGTTAATTGTTGACTCTAAATCGCCCCCCTAAGGTGTGAATGAGAGTGTGACTGTGTCTGTGTGTGTGTGTGTCCTGTGGTGTGTTGGCGCCTGCCTAGAGTTGGTCCTCAGGCAATCACAAAGCATGGCCCCAATGAGAATTGAACTTAGTGATTACTTGTCATTGTGAACACACCACAGCACAGCACACAGTGCACCACAACAAAATGTGACCTCTCCATTTGACCCATCCATGAAGGTGCGGTGGGCAGCTATATATGGCCTCCTAGACCTGTAAATTATACAATACAGCCTTCCACTTTAGATAAAATTTCCTTTATTTTTTCCTTCTATGCTGCTCTAATTTGTTATTTTTATTTTTATTAACTAATTTTTTTATTAATTTTATTAATTAAAATTGACTAATAAATCCAAACAGACTTCAATCATGTGGAAGCTTATATAAGTTCCTCAAAGTAGGTCTAGCAGCACCTGAGGGCCTGACCCCTTTTTGAGCATATTTGTAAGTGTTGCAGAATTGATGTCAAAGATATATGACAGTTGTCATATCATTAATCACAGTTATGTCAGTGCAATGACTTGGGAAGACGGCTGACTGGAAGCTGTCCAAGTAGCAATCTAAGTGGAGTTACAGATTTTGATTAAAACCTTTTTTATATATTAAAATATGGACTGCTTTCTTATTTTTCACAGACCTGCAACTGCAATAACTCATAAAATAATAACAACCTGCATTTTACACTCATTGTCATTTTCTTCCAGAAACAAATATGTATATAAATATATAAATACATAAATATTAAATATATAAATAATAAATATATAATTTTTTTAAAGTATGTATATATATATATATATATATATATATATATATATATACATATGTATATATATATATATATATATATATATATATATATATATATATATATATATATATATACACACACACATATATATATATATATATATATATATATATGTATATATATATACATACTGTATATGGAACGCCGTCATGCACAAAAATGCAGGCCAAAATCAGCACATTTTGATTAAAATAGGTCAAGGTGGCTCAAAATTACCCAAAACCCAAGTATTTCTTCTGTTTTCAATTGGGTCTCGGTCTCGTCCTGTCCTGGTCTCAGTCTTGGCTCTTCGGAGTCTTGGTCTTGCCCCCAACTCTATCTATGTGCCACGTCATCTTGTCTCTGTGTGTACTTGTAGAGTTTACAGCAGAGATGACAATGAAGTTGACTTTGACTAAAAGATGTGAGTTGAGAATATCTATTGGATCTGAATGGAGCAGTGTGAATGTGGCACTCCGGGCTCATGCGTGCTTAAACAGATCTTTTAAGCATCACAGCAAAGAGGAATGGTTCATCTATTCAAGCGTGGTATGCATGTGCATGTCGGTAATGGCGTGGAGTGTAAATGTTTTTGAGTAACGATATTAGACCTGATATCTCTCTTAAAGGACAATCTAGGATTTGTCAATTCTTGTGACTTTAGGAAAACATTTTTTATATGAGCGGTCTGATATGCGATACTCTCTCTTTTCACAGCTCTGAGAAAAACTATGCACTTTGTCTGTGTGTTTATGAGTGTGTGTGTGTGTGTGTATTGCACAGCTGTGGAATGCTGGTCTGATCATGTAACGGCAGTGTTGGGTGTGTGAATGGCAGAGAGAGGGAGTCAGAGCTCCATGTTCCATAGCCTCAGTGTGTGTGTGTGTGTGTGTGTGTGTGTGTCTCTATATAAAGCTCCTGCACCCTGTCTCTGTGCTACTGCGTCTCGCTGTACCTCCGCCTAAACACCAGCACACACAGCCCCCCAGCACCATGGCACAACAGCCTATCAGGTAGAAATGACCTTTATAAACTGTTTCTCTTTAACAGAATGTGGGTTAGGCTCAGGAACATTCAAAATACCTGAGCAGGCTGTATATCTTTGCAGTATGTATCAAATACAGACTGGCAAAGGCAATATCTGACTTTTTCTTAACTTTTTTAACATTAAGCCAAGCAAGCGTTGACACAATGTGAACTGATACACCTGGTTCTAACTATAACTGCACTGATTCTCTTTCTTTCCTTCTTTCTCTCACCAGTCTACCTGCCAAGCTCATCAATGGAGGAGTGGCTGGCATGGTGGGGGTGACCTGTGTGTTTCCATCGATCTGGCCAAGGCAGAGACTCCCAAAAACCAGCGCAGCCGATCCAAGAAAGGATTTACAAGAACATAGCAAGTCAGGTTAGTTCTCCCATACACACAGCTATCTGACAGTGTGCCTGTAATGCTCATAATGCCCATAAAACAATCCATTCAAATGTAAACTAGCTGTGGAGACTGCTTTGTGTGATCTAAGCCCAGAGGGAGAAAGACATCAGCACAAGCAAAAAGTCTGCAGAACCAGTTTAACTCTCAGAATGTTCCTCGTCAAAAGATTGAGATGGCAGCTGATGCAATGCCACGTCCAGTTTCAACACGTTACCTGAGTTTGTGTCTGTGTGTGTAAGTATGTGATATTTAGTCTAATACAGCCTTGTCTCTAATTAGGATGGACTGTCTCATTAAGACTGTTCGTTCTGAGGGTTACTTTGGCATGTACAGAGGTAAGAGGATTTCCAATTTTTTCATAGAAAACTAATACTTTCAAATATTTTAAAGCACTTTTCTTTTTAACACATAAGGCTTGACTCTGGAAATATTTGTGATTCACAGTTTTGTGTTTGCTAGATGTATGCTTATTATCATAATATATGACTTTTTGCCAAATGAAATGTCAAATAAACATATTGCTGAAATTTTTGAAAAAGCGATCACAAAAATGTTTTCTTTATAAGAATATCTTATCATTTACAACAACTTTGGCCTGCGCGTGTATAATCAGTTTTAGATTCTGTGATTTCCGGTAAATTTCTTAAAAGATATCAAATTTGATGACTGTCTCTTAATAGGGGTTTAGTGCAGGCGTAACAGTCAATCTGACGTTGGTGACCCCAGAGAAGGCCATTAAACTTGCTGCCAACGACTTCTTCCGTCACCAACTCAGCAGGGGAGAGTAAGCTCACTGTGGCATTCTTAAACGCTTGATGTAAAAAAAAAAAAAAAGACTCACGAAAATCTTTAAGATGATTTTTATGACTGCAGGCCCAAACTGAACGTGTTTAAAGAGATGCTGGCGGGTTGTGGAAGCGGGACTGTATGTCAGGTGATCGTCACCACCCTTGAGATGCTCAAGATTCAGCTTCAGGATCTGAGCAGACTTGGTGAGACTCACGTTCAAGTCAAGTATAGGTTTGCAATTACTCACTCATAAGTGGCGAACTGACATAAAATTGGCATAAAATAACGTAATCTAAATATCCAAAAAATTGAAAATTTCATTGAAAGGAAATTTTATTGGTCATAATTACAATTCGGTTTTGACAATAAATTAGGCTACAAAAATGAAACACCTACAAATCCTAATAAAATTTATGTTTATTAATCACAGCTACAATTAAGTTCTGCATAATGTGTAGTCAAATCTTGCAATGCAAAAGTTTGAAGCATGTTGGAACGGTAAATGTGCAATAAAATGGCAGAAATCGGAGTGCATGTGTGTTTCTACCTGGGTAATTAGCCTGATAATATGTACATTTACAGCACAGTCTGAGATTTGTGAATTTTTGTAACTTTGTGAAAACATTTTTGGTTTGTGAGGGCTAATCTCCTAACGCTGGTTCTCACAGAAGCCCCTGGTTTTATCGGAAAAACTATGGGCTTTGTTACAATTACAGTTAGGTTCCGTGCCATGCAGAGTCAAGATGCACTTCATTGTAAAAATGAAATGTGCAATAAAAAATAAGAGAAACAATCTAAAAAGATCTTAAAGATGAACACACAAAGTCAAAGTCAAAGCAAACTTTGTCATCTCTGCTATACACTGTACAAATAAACAGAGACAGACAACGAGGCTCCAGTCGTAACAGTACAAAGAACAAATAAGGCACATATAATAAACAATATATAAATAGAATATACAATATAAACTTTAAACTGGAGTAGAATTTATCTCTTAAAAGTCATTATCTCTTCTCCGCAGTGGCCCAGAGGAACCTGACCATGTTTTCCACCTTGAAGTTGGGAGCTGGCAGCACGGTGCTGAGCTGTGCCACACTACACCCTGGGTTCCACAATCACATTCAAGTGTCAGCACTACAGATTGGCATGGACACCTGAACTCAGGGTATCCGGGTCTCTACAAAGGCTGAGCCACCCACCCTCGCGAGTGGGATTACTGGGCAGTAATAATATTCAACACTCAATATATACATTATAAATATTTAAAAGCGTAAATATATGTCTGTTTAAGTGTGACAGCATAATATAATTTGTGTACTAGGCGAGTTTTCTGAGGCCGGGGTGTAATATATAGTTCAGGAGTGGAGAAGGGTCAGTTCGTGTTACTAACCTATGTTAATTGGTTTGGTGTCCAGTATAACAGCCTGAGGGAAGATGCTCCTCCTGAGCCTCTCTGTTGGGGCATTATGTAAGCTCTCTGACAACTCAGTTTTAGGCTGAAGGCCAAAACTTGAAAAAATGAAATTCCGTGCTTTGGTACAAGTGCTGACTTAATGTTTCTATTACAATCAGCAGCATAAAAATGCAATTAAGTAAACCTCGATTGTATTGTACATTTTAAATACTGATCTATATGCTTTCATACAAAAATCTGCATCTAAAATCCTTTAATCCAAGAATATTCTATAAACTGAGATTGTTTGAACATAATGGGCTAGTTTCTTGAACATGGATTAAGTCTAGTCTTAGATTAAATTGTAATCCCAACCTCTAAATACCCAAACTAATTACTTTACTAGAAATGGCGTGGAAACCCGTTGCCCTTAAGTTTTTACGTCATATAAAACTAAACAGTTTAAAGGTTGTACTAACGTAGAACCGTATGACATATTCAAGCTTAGATTAGTATCTTAACTCAAAATCATTAGTTTAAGTAAACTGGGTCAAAATGTATTAAATAAGGATTTTTAGTCAAATGCACATAAACAAATGGCACGCAATGACATGTAACATTATTACAAAACACAATGTGTTTGAATTGAATTGAACTGAACTGCAGATTTTGAGATTAAATAGAACAACAACAGCATCTTAACCAAAAGAGACCTGTTAAAACATGTATTACAACTGCAGCAATAAAAACGGAGCCGCCAGAACGCCGGTAAATGCGCGTTAACAGTCGACTGACTTTAGTCGACGCTTTGTCACTGGACCGATATTTTACGTGATAAAATGTTTCTACAAGTTTTCCACAGATACTGACTGTTCAACGTGGTGCAACAAAGCTTTTGAAAGCCACAACCCCTATGGCAAGCCGTTTTAACATTTAATAGCCCGACTGGATATGTACATCAGATATCCGTAATTCAGTATCTACCCCGTCAAAAGAAACATTACAGATATCCAAAACGACGTTCTTCCTATCTACAATCAACATTACAGATATCCGAAATACAATTCTTACTAGGAGAAACTTTCATTTCAGATATCTTCAATACAGTTTGTTACTAGTCATAATTCTCATTTTGGATGTCAAAAACTTAAAAAGACTCTTCAGATATCTATAATGTAATTTTGAATATCTAAAATTGCATTGTCGCCAGGCATTATTCTAATTAAAGATGTCTGAAATGTTATTTTAACTAGTAATAATGTCAGTAACAGATATATGTATTGGCATTTTTACTAGTCAAAATGCAATTTTAGATATTCAAAATTACATTATAGATATCTGAAGAGTTTTTTATTTTATTTTAAGTTTTTGATATAAGAATTATGACTAGTAACAACTGTATTGAAGATATCTGAAATGAAAGTTTGTCCTAGTAAGAATTGTATTTCAGATATCTGTAATGTTCATTGTAGATAGGAAGAATGTCGTTTTGGATATCTAACAGAGAAGACCCGCCAAGAAGTGTTTTGCACGCCTGTGTCCAAGCTCAAAGTTCAATGAGACCCCCCCCCCTCTAACAGAAACATAATATACGTGACCTCTACTTAACATGGTCATTACATTGTGTCTTTTCAGCCAGAATGAACACTAATAAAAAAATTATTTAATAACAAAATCCGGGTTTATAGTGAATGCAGATTTTCCACCGAAAGTCAAAGTTAGTCTAGGACTAATCTTAATCTTAAACGGGGAAACCGGCCCATTATGTCTTATAATATCATAAGTTTCACTAATCATCGTAATTTGTGCTCGGACTAAGGGATGATGCTGGTAGCTCAGTGGTAGGCAGTGTTGGACACGTACCTTTAAACAAATAATTAGTTATAGTTACTAGTTACTTCTCACAAATACTAACTGAGTTAGTAACTGAGTTACATCATTATAAAAGTAACTAATTACCAGGCAAAGTAACTATTGCGTTATTTTTTAAAAAAAATCTAATTTAATATAACTATAAAATAAATATAAAACATTGTACACGAATCTACACTATTTTAATGTTGTTGTGGGACAACGTGAGAGACAACTATCAAATTCAACATATTATTATAAATATTATCATTACTATAGTGGAACAATAAAGCACAATAGATGGTTTAGAACTTTAAATATTTATTGCACAGACCACAACTCGTCAACAAATAAGTCTAAATATAAATTATGCTTCCGAAAAATGAAATAATAATAATAATAATATACTGTAGTGCAAAAAAAAACTGATATGTAAACAGGTAATAAAAAAAACCTCCATGTCCATATCTGTGCTTGTGTGTGAACACCCGCACTACTCTGCCTCTGACTGGCAAACAATGGAAATTTACTCAATCTAAGCCAATCATCGCGTTCTCAGTTACACCACGTTTACAGACACACCAATCATCATCATCATCATCATCATCATCACTGGTTATGTGTCCCGCCCCGGCCCCGAACACACACAAACACCCCCCCAGAGAAAGAGAGGTCCTACGGCTGAGAGAGACGCTGCTCGCATGAAAACCGCGTCAGTGTTCTCAGTTATAGTAACGCGCATTTTATTGTCAGTAACGGTAACGGCGTTGTAACGGGGGAAACAGTAATTCGTTTGATTACTTGTTACTGAAAAAAGTATCGCCGTTAGTAACGCCGTTTATTTATAGCGCCGTCATTCCCATCACTGGTGGTAGGTTAATCATCTGGGAAAGTTTGTAGTGAGTATAACGGTTAAAGAGTTGGTACCTTGACTGAAGAGTCACCGGTTCAAGTCCCAGACAGGTAAAGGTACCACTGAGGTACTCATGATCAAGGTACCGTCCCCAAGCACTGCTCCTTGGACTTTGTCAAAAAGCTGCCCACTGCTCCTTCACGGATTGGTCCAATGCAGTGGTGGACTGTGGTGTGTTAACAATGACAAATAATCACTCACCTAAACTAAACTTAAACTCGTCTATGGACTAAAAACCCAACTCTTTCCTAATTCCATTGTTTATTTGTTTGTCAATTTTTTAAAATTGGTCTCACAATCACAAATGAACACAGAAATATGACCGAAAGGCCTGTCAGACTTTTGAAGACTTAACTAAATGTGTTCTCAGAACAGAAGTGTCATTTAAAAAGTAGATGAAGTAGACATGAGTAGTTGTACCCCTGATTTTTGTGGAATTTATGAGACAATACTCCGAACTTAGTATATCCCAACTCTTTATTTGTCTAACTCTGTTGTGGCTTTTTTTTTTCAGGGACATCCCATTTTCCGTTGTGTACTTTCCCATGTTCGCCCACCTTAACCAGTTGGGGAAGCCATCAGAGGTGGAGAACGCCCCCTTTTATTGGTCCTTCGCTGCCGGCTGTGCGGCCGGATGCACAGCAGCTGTAGCAGTTAGCCCCTGTGATGGTGTGTAAACGTGACAGTGGGAACTTTGTGTGTATGTGTGTGTAGTTGTGAGGAAATGAGTGAGGATCAGCTCTCCGAAAGGAAAAATGCTTTTGTAGAAAAGTTGCAGATTTCTTTTTATTTAAGCTGCAGAATTGTGTAGATTTAGTAATTATAGGAGTTGATGGAAGTACAATATAAGGACAGACAGGCTGAATGTGTGTATACAGTAACATTGATGCTGTGTGAAACATCTAAAACTGATTCTAAAGCAATTCTTTTCCCATTTCAGTGGTGAAAACAAGGCTTCAGTCCCTCAGTAAAAGCTCAAATGAGGAGACATACAGTGGAGTTCTGGACTGCTTCAGGTACTGTAACCATTAGGGGTGAATCGATACATCAATTCAATGATCAGTGAGCCCAAATCAAAATACTAGACATCATACATATTGTAATGTTACTTTATATTGATCGAGAGGTGTGTTTTTAATTAAAAGATAAGGTAGTTTTTCATTTAAATTAATGATTGAGCTCAGAAAAAATGTCAACTGATAAAATGGGAGTTGGCCGAAATCGAAAACCGAAAATGAGGAAACACCAAAAGAAATTATTATGCCACTTGTGTGCACGTTTACACAGCCGACCGGCGAGCTGCATAATAAACACTCTAATAAGAAAGCTATCGAAGTGGGCTATCCAAAATTTCTATACCTTTTTTTTTGTGAACCCCTTAGAACTTCCTATATTTCTGCATAAATATGACCTAAAACATCATCAGATTTTCACAGAAGTCCTAAATGTAGATATAGAGAAACAAATGAGACAAAGGTATTATACTGTTGATCAGTTCTGCATATTGACTTTGAGGAATTTTTGTGAAGAATATTATTACACTAAATAGTCTAAGTAGTTAGACATTATGATTTTCCAGACCTTTGCTTCAAGAAATCTTCTCTAACTGGACGTCTTTAAATTTTAGTTGAGCACCCCTGCCATAGAGGAACCTTGTTTTGGTATCCAAAGACTCTTTTACTCATTGGTTCTCTGCAGAACCATTTAGCATGAAGAGATCATGAAGAAGTTAGTGCAAATTGTATTTGTATCTGTGTTCATTATATGCAATATGTAATAATTTGTTCAAATGTAGTGTTTGGTTAACTTTACTGAGTCAAGTTATAAGTTACTTTCTATAAATTGCACATTAATAACTGATCTTTATAAAAGATACTGGCAGATATTATCTGTTACTATTAAAAATTGCACCATACCAATACATTTCTACACACAGCCAAAAGTAAATTAGTAAGTTAGGCAGTGTCAGTAGCCATTAAGGTCATCCTTTAACATAGTGTTAAAACTTTTTTTTGCATTCAGTTCTCCAAAGAACCTTAAACAGCATAAAGATGTTCTACATCATAAAAAGGTTCTCCACAGCACTAACGAAGAACCAGTTTTTCAGAACAAAAAGAGCCTTGTCTTTGAAGAAAATGTCCAGTGTAAAAAATATTTAAAAACATATTGCCAGTTTTGACATCACTTTACTTTGTGGTTTATCACTAATCAAGTGTTTTTGTCAACACAGAAAAATCATTCGTAAGGAAGGCCCCAGCGCGCTGATGAAAGGTGCCGGATGCAGGGCCCTGGTCATCGCTCCTCTGTTCGGCATAGCGCAGGTCGTCTACTTCATCGGCGTTGGAGAGTTCGTTCTTGGCCAGTTTCCCTTCAACCTCTGCTCAGCCTAAACTCCATCTGACTGTGGAATCAGCTGAACATTAAAGCTATAAGTCCAAGGCAGCTATACGGTGACTAGTAACTTGGAAATGTTCACTCAAGGTTGCAGCTTATGGTGAGAGTTCGAGATTTACTCTGAAAATGCTAACTACTAGCATGGGCTTCTGGCTTTCTTGAAAAGCTGAGACAAATTTGCACATCCGTGTAATTAATTTTTTTTTACTGAGAAGTATCTCTGGGCACAGTCTCTGAATTCCCTCAATGAGGGAAGGAATGTCATGTCATGTCTCCCACACCCAGAATGTCGAACCACGTCCCTAACTAGTTTTCATTTTTCCGTCCTTAGTCTTGGGCGCTTTTTTTTGCCTTATAGGGACAGAGAACGGACACATTGTTGTAATATTGTTTACACTAGGAAACCCAGAACTCCCAAAAAGCATTTAAAATCTTCAAATATGATCAAATCTGGGGAATTTACCCATAATTTTTAAAGCAAATTACAGTTTAAAATTGTTAAACATTAGCTAACAAATAATGGATGATTAAGATAAAAGTTGCGTTCTAAGAGTGTCTTTAAGGATTTTTGGGTTTTGGGATTCCCAGACGTATATTTTCAAACATTTGGTTTGAGAAATCAATGCTGATGAATGCAGATGCTGTCTTTCGACAGATATAGGCACATTTCTTACAATTTCAGGATATTCTCAATTTGTGAATCAGAAAGTGTGTGTACTGAATTGAGATTTGGGTTGGTGGAATAGAACCGGACCAAGTCCAGGAAGAAGTTAGGCATATATTGATTGAAATGTGATATAGCTTGCTATGTATAACTCATATTCTAAGACATAAAAACATTATCTTCTGTTAGTACACAGCATACCTCAGAATACCAGGGATCTGGTAATATAAGTGAAACCGTAAAATGCCTGCCAGCTGTGCCAACTGAGTTCAGTAAAGGTCATAAATATCCAGATGGTTTGTTATAGAGAAAGGAAATGGTCACTCCATTTCTTTTATGATAAAATGTAAATTGTCTTCTAACTTTGCATTTTTATACATACATTTGAGGTCACAGTCCTGCCCTCTAAAGCTACATAAAAAAATATGTATAAGAATGTCGTCACTTGGGATTTTTCTCCTTTGGTCGTGGACTGTGGATGATTCAGTTCACGGGCCTGCAACACAAATTCATGAGGAGAATTAAAGCTAAAATAAAGAAACTGAGCTTTTACGTTTGTTAATTGTGAAAATGGGCCAAATCTCATCGATATTTCACACCCAATGGGCTTATTAACGTTGCATGTTCATACACTTAATACAACAGCGTTCCTGTGAGGCTTTTTTCTTACACTAGTACATAGTATTATCTAGTCTGGTCCATTGGCAGTGGGAGTGAATTCCCGTCATATTTAGCTGGATAAGACGGTTTGGGTGTATGAGCTGAGGTATCAGTCCGGGTGAGAAGTGTCCACTCTGCACTGGGGATGTAACACAAGCCTGCTGGTCCTGCATTGGTCACTCCTGGATCCTGCATAACTGCTGGGAACAGCTGCCACCTGCATATCACATGGGAAATACGAAACTCGGGCCAAAGTCGTGCTGAGAAGCTCTCGTACAGCAACGAGCGCGATATGAACTTTCATTAAGACACATATCTGGTGATGGATCAGAGGAATTACAGGCACTGTATATTAACAGTGTAAAGCTCTGAAGCAATGGTGTCTCTACATACAATCATTATAGCAGAAGATGAGATGATCTTTCTTTCATCTCCTGCTATAACAGGTCACACAGTCACACACTTTCAAGTCCTATACAGTCACACTTTTTTCTCTTATATATATGTACATACGCTCAGCAGATGGGCAATGTTTATTTGTTATCTATTATATAATAATCCTCAAATGTGGAGAGCAAAGGTCTTGACAACACTCACAGTTCAAAACCGAGATGAGACTTCAGATGATTTTCACTGAAATTGTTAAACACGTCGGTCATAATAACCCCCGGTCATAATTTATATGACATGATAACTACTATAGTAGTCTCCCAAAAGTTAATGTACTGTGATTTAGAATAACATGAACCTGTTTTATGGGGCATGACGTCTGAATGTGGTCTCTTCAGTTTTTGGCAGCTGTTCCACAACCTCAAGCCAAGTCTCAGAAAGGAGAGATGAATGCGAGGCAGCTGACACCTAATCCAGCGTGCCAAAATAAACCCGGCTTTCATTAACCACGAAGCAACGTTATTTCCTCATAATATTAAAGACCACTTCTCTGTCAATGCTCAAGATTTTCCTGGACTCTTACCTGCAATTTGGAAAGTTCAAGGTGACGTTGGCTAAGCTTGAAAGAAGACATGAAATGGTACAAAGCGGGGGGAGCTTCAGCAAACTTTATTTGTTCTAGTACATGGTACAACGTTCTTCCTGAGAAGGCTGAATGCAGTTTGAACTCACGAACCAATAAATAAATGACACATAAAATCGCCAGAAAAAATGGCAGTGTTACTTCGCTTACAGTACAAAAAAACCCCAAACCCCTCTTCATTGTTGTTCTCACAAAAGTTACGATTCACAACGCTCCTACGGAAAGCCATGCTACATGGAGAGAATGAGAGAATGGCTGTGCTAAGAGACATAAGTCAGCCGAGAAAGACATAGACAGAGGGATTTAAACCGACACACAGTACTCTCGTCTACTTCATGGTCCTGCTGTTAAACAGCTTTGGTTCCAAGTTGGCGGAAAGCTTTTCTAACTTCACTCACAGCAGCTGTAATTCGTTTAACTAACCCTAATTACTAAAGCTAAAGCTAAGACCTACATTACTTGGATGGAATTACCACTCTTTGGATATACCCGTCTTAATAATCCTGTTTTACTAAAAGTGACCTGCAATACACCAGATATCCAATAGGGGCGCCAAAAGGGGGCGTCCGAAATGAACGGAGTGAAGATGATGGCTGAAAATGATGACAATGTTTCTCATCATTAATGCTACAAATAAAAGGGACAAGCCAGAAGAAGAAGAAGAAGAAGAAGTTTCTTCTGAGTTCATGGAAACCATTTTCATTTTGAACTCGCTAGTGACCGCCCTCTTGGTGTAACTGCAAAATGGAAGTAGTCAGATGATGGCAGACCTCTGTATAAAGTCTAGATGTTGTTTTCAAGTGCCACTGTGAGCATCTAGAACCAAAACATGAACTAGATTTTGCGTCACAATACTCACACTCTAGACTGTATAATTGGTCTGCTTTACAAAGCAAGGCACCTCGATAAGTCGTCTTATTAACCAACTATTTGACGGCATGACATTTTCTACACAAACCACCACAATCAAGCACAAGTCACAAGTCACGGTACAAAATGTAAATGTAAAAATGAAGCTATGTACAAGGCCTTCAGTGGATAGGCAAAAACTCTGTGAGCAGAACACAATGCAGAAGAAGAAGAAGAAGAAGAAGAAGAAGAAAGGTTTTTGGTAGACATTGATTGAAGATTCCCTTTGGAAGGACTGAGTAAAAAAAATCCACACTGAGTCTAACCTACACAACACAGACATCTACAGCGTCTCCTTCATGCTGATCATAGCTTACGCTCACAGGGTTAGGTTAAAATGCAATGTGATAGCAGCCACATGGTATTAACCGAGTCTGCTGTCTATACACACCTACACAACTTCACACACAGCACGCCCTTTTCTCTAAACTCTTGCTAATAGAATGAGGGACAGTCATTCGATTGGATTTCATAGGAACGAGACACTAAACCCAGCCCAACCGTAACCTTATCCATTTGTACATTGCTGATGGGTCACAAATCCCAAAAAGACGTCGTCATGGCTAAAAAATGACATATTGTCTCAAGGTAGTATTAGTGCAGTGAACGCGGTATTAGCATGCTAGACTGGTAAGCTAACGCTGTTATAAACCGCACCAGAATGTACTTTGTACCTTCAAAGACCTGTTTGTATGCGAACTAACTTTCTTGCAGCTTCTCAAATGTTCTGGCAGTCGACAATGAAAAGGAATCAACTGTCACAGTACGGGCTAGGTTCGGAGCACTTCCGACGTTCTATAAAAGGGTGGAAAAAGGTGAAAATAAAAAGTCCGAACCACAAAACCAAAATGCGACCGGGCGAGTAAATTTTATTCACAGATTTGAGCTGGAAATTGCACTGCTGCTGAAAGTACGAAAGCTGATTTTTGACGGAGTAAGACGTGAATGTGATGCATTCTTTAATTTTGCCTCATTTCGCAGTTCTGCAGGGTTTGAAAGTGAGAGTTGTGCAGCTCAGCGCTCACAAGAAGGCCTAACGCCATTGGCAGATGAAGCTGGATACGGGGGGCGGGGGTGGCATCTCCACTTTCTGCAGAGATACTCTCTCTTCTAAACAAGTCATGATAACCTAGATATCTGCTTAAAGTGACGACAGCGTGCGGGACATACAGGTTTGGAGAAAAAAGTTCCAGGCTTCTGCACACATCTTAAATCCAACGTCGCACGCAAACAAAATAAAGGGGGGATCCACCGAAACACAAACGAAACCGGCTGCTCCGCACCGTTTCGGATCTCCCAGCATGCCGTGGGCCCCTCCCTTCCAGTTCACATTACATCATATGTTTTTTTTTTTTTTTCCCCCATGCTATGCTCAGAGCTCAGCGTGCTCCAGTCTTTAAATAGGCTACAGCAAAGGCTGTCCCACACACGGTCGCCAGCCAATGAAAACATAGAAAGGAGAGCCGAACTATATAAATAAAATGGTCTTCAAGATGGTCGGAATATTAATTACACCCATCCAGCAGGTAATAAAAGCAAAAGAGATATGAAAGTCCGGCATGTGGTCTGAAATCTGAGTTCGATCAGCTACAAGAATCCTCCCGCTTGCTTTGTTCTGGATGTTGCTGGGGGAAGGTTTAGGTCTTTTCTGGATCAGAAAGTTGTCGCTGCGCTTTTAAGAACTTGGTGTTAAGGTCAAAGGTCACGTGTGGGTTGATGGGTCGCTGGACTCTTCTTAGATCACCTCCCGACTGTTCCGGACGGCGCAGCACAGCACCATGCTGAAGATCATCCCGACAACCTGTGGCCAGGACACAGTGTTTGAGAGAGTGTGAGCACTGACCACTTTAATGACAACTAAGGATTGACCGATTATCGGCCGGGTCAATTATCAGAGGCCGATATTAGGCATTTCGCCGATTATCGGTATCAGTGTTTAATTTTGACTGTCACCGATATTACAAAGTGCGCTACTGTGGCTCCACCGCCGTCTCTTCATGTCCACTGCCGTCCATGGATGATGTGATTAGTTCTATTGCGCGCGTGACTTAAATACCTTAAATTCCTTTGCCTGCTATTCACCGATGGAAAAAACATGATGCAGACTAACCGAATGTTGTGTAAATGCAATAAAAAAAATAAACGTAAAAAAAATAAGCGTTTATAAAAAATATCTGCATACGTGTAAACAGGCTCTGAGTCTACTTAATTCCGTTTATGGATCAAATAAGTCGACACCCTGTAAATCTGGGGGCAAAATCGGTGAACCGATCCCAACCAATCATAGCTATTAAAGTAGAAATAATGGCATTTTGGAAAATGATGAAACATATATGCAACTTAATATAAAACCATATATTACCATGACGCCGGCGAGTCCAATCCCAATGTAGCCGATTATAAATAGCTTACTGTTGAAAAACTCTTCAATGGCGACGTCACAGTTCTGCTTAAAAGATAATAAAGGAAATAAACACTGATTATAATTACTGATAAGAGAGAAGTCTTAAAAGTCTGATAAAAGGCTTACGAGCAGCACATTGCAGAATCAGACATTTCAAGAAGCAGCAGAGAATCGCCAATGGTGGAGCACAACTTATCAGGTATGTTTCCCAAGATGGTAACGCTCTCGTTTAATAATTAAATAATTGAGTACAGATAATGGGCTAGAATTCAATAATTCAGTACTGTTTTGAGACAAGAGGTGAAAAACTGTTTTATCATACGAGCTTTGTTAATTATTCAGCAAGTTGACTTTATGGCTCTTTAGAGTCCAGCGAACATCCAGGGACCACATTTGAACAAATGGTTTTCCATTAGAAATAAAGAGAACCGTAATCACGCTGTTATGGCACTGCCAAAACAGAAAAAAAACCTCCCACAAAAGTCTAATACGTCAGCGACACACAAGTTTTATACCACGGAAATATCCATAGGCGGGCGGCACGGTGGCGCAGCAATTAGCGCTGCTGCCTCGCAGTGAGAAGGTCCTGGGTTGGATCCCCGGGTCGGCCATTGGGCCTTTCCGTGTAGACTTTGCATGCTCTCCCCGTGTTCGCGTGGGTTTCCTCGGGGTGCTCCGGTTTCCTCCCACGGTTATAGGCTGATTGGCAACTCTAAAGTGGCCTCATGTAAATGTGTAAATGTGAGTGTGTTTGTGTCAGTGTGTGTGCCCTGCGGTGTGTTGGTGCCTGCCCAGGGTTGATCCCCCGCCTTGTGCCCGTAAGCTCCCCCCACCCACCCCACTGCGACCCGGTCAGGGACTGAGCGGTCAGGATAATGAATGCATGAACGAATGAATGAATGAATGAATGAAATATCTATATGTGCTACAACTTGCCATTCAACACAGTTAAGAAACGCCACCATTCTTGTATGAAAACATGCCACAGGATGTTGATTAAAGAAGCTCAAACCCACAAGTTTATTTATGCTATAATTAATTGTAATGAATTAATTCTCGCTGGCTTCATGTCTTACCCTGGTGCCGGTTGGAAGCTCTGAGCATTGAGTGGTTTTTGTTGTAGAAGTACCGCAGCAGTTAAGCTGTAAGAGAAGAAAAGTGAGACTATCTTCCATTTATACAATCAGACAAAGAACAATAAAAAAGGGACAGTTTAAGTCTGAACCCACACACATTTACAAGCTCAAACTCACCACTGTGTGGTAGCTGGACAGAATCACAGTGTTGTTGCCTTTAGTGTCTTCAGCGGATTCCTTGTAAAACGTTTTAATGTCCTCAATTATCTGTGAGAGAGAAAGCCTCCCAGAAATTAGTCTTCTCATACTGGATAAATATATTT
Organism: Distichodus sexfasciatus; assembly: GCA_032718565.1. Lineage (NCBI taxonomy): Eukaryota > Metazoa > Chordata > Actinopteri > Characiformes > Distichodontidae > Distichodus > Distichodus sexfasciatus. Next base: position 83,048 of record JAVGVS010000793.1, read on the forward strand.
ATAATAAAAATTAGGGAATCAGATTTGGGTCAAAATGATCACACAAAACCTTTCAGGTTTCAAAACAAATGTAAGAATTCAAGAGAGAATAAATCTCACTTAATTAAAGATGATTAATTCTCAAAAGTAAAAAGTATGAGTTATCTGTTATAGCACAAAAACAGATCAACATTTAGAATATACATATATATTTATCCATGAATCAAAATCAAAACTTACACTGTTAATCCCGGAGAAATGATTTCAGCGCCCAGGTAATGGTGCGCAAAATGCCGGTATTTGGAGTAACGCGTTGGTCAAAACTCCCTCTGTCTAGCGCCGAAGAACTTCCGGGTTACTGATCTTGTCGTTCGAAAACGATTTATTTGTTTGCAGCTCATACTTTTTACTTTTGAGAATTCATATTTTTAAATGACGTGGGATTTATTCTGTCTTGAATTCTAAGATTTGTTTGATACTTAAAAAGTTTTGCGCAGTCATTTTTGGCACAAATCTGATTCCAAAGAAATCAGCCAAATCTCTCCAATTTAAAACAATCAACTGTATGTGGACACTTTTAATATGCGTTAGCATTACCTGGTTTTTATTCAGGAAGCCAAACACACCAGCAGCAACTTCTGCCGCAAAGATGATGAGAAGGCAGGCAAAGAACTGGAATAAAGCAGAAAAATTAAAGTTACAGTCAAAACACAGCATGACACAATTAGCAAAACTCAGCTCCACACGAAAAAACAATCCTCACACTCCACATTTGACCTCGTCTCGCCCAGGCTCCGTAGCGTCACCGATGGCAGATTTGGCGGAGGAATTGTGCATTTTTTTCCGATTCCGAGCAGGATGTGTCTGTTATAGGTGATACGCATTGTACTTGTCTACTTTCCGTTTTGTTGGTCACAAAGTAGACAAAAACGAACGAGAATCAGTATAAAAATACTGAATTCACTGGAGCGCTGTTAGCCACTGCCTGCTCGTGGCGCCGCCGGAAGTAGTAGATTAAGGATGTCTCTCTGCATAAATGAAGGCTTTAGTGCTAGGAGCACTGTGAGCTAGGAGTCTTTTTTCTTGAGCACTGTGTGCTGTGCTGTGTTCACAATGACAAAAAACCTAAACATGTCCTGCTTTAATAAAAAGTAGATGGTCGAACCCAGTTCTAAAGCCCTCATCAAGACTCTGTTAGCTTTCATCTTGGTTTTTCAACTATATATCATTTACAATATTCCCATATTGACACTGTAATTCATAAAGACTAAACAGGGACGGGAGACAGCAATTCAGGACCTGTCACAGAAAATCAATATCAAGACATTTATCACAACATTGTACTGATCTGCTCAGGCAGAAAATCAATATTTCCTTGCGGTTGGCTAATGTATGCCATGAGATGCTTTTATTAGGTTATTACAAATATTTATTGTTCATTATAGGATGTGACTGTATCTATTAGCGTTACATTACGGCGAGATGAGACTAATGATTAGGATTACGTAATTACAGTGGGATTGATTCCCGATGTTTGTTGTGCTACACCATTTTTTAAAAGGCAGTGTTTATCAAATCACCAACAAGGTATCAACGAAATAATCCTAAATTTAGCCCAATGTTTGTTGGACACCCGTAACGAACCTAATGTCCCTCTTTAGAATCACGGTCGTCATGTAAATCATGAAGGAAAAAGTGACACCGCACTGTGGCAAACTCACCAAGCCGAGGAGACACTGAGACTCGCGAACGGCTCCGCAGCATCCGAAGAAGCCCACCAGCATCACCAGCCCCCCTGCCACGATGAGGATGTAGACACCTACACGACGGCACAAAAACAGCTGTTACACCACTACTGAGAGCGCGTTCGAATCTCTACAAGACTTGGATTATTGATGAATTATTCTATGGAACATTTGACAGGCCATTCTAGTGTAGTGTCTTAATGAGGTAACACCCAGTTACACCACAAGGGGGCAGTGTAGCAGAGCAGCGTTTACTGGGACAAGGCGCGGGGTCACACTCGGGGGAGTTTCTGTTTGTGGGCAATGACATCACCCTGAGCTCAATGTGACTGAATCTTAATCATATCATGTTACTTGTTTATAGACAAAGGGAACAGGAAAAAAAAGGAATAGCAAAGAGAGAAAGAGGAAGGAAGAAAGAGAGAGTAGGAGTTCAGGCTGCAGGGTTGAATCCATATTTAATATGAGGAAGGAGAAGCTGATAAATGTGTGTGTGTGTATGTGTGTGTGTGCACAACAGTAATGACGTCCCAGAAGAAACATTACCGCTCAGAAACCAAGCACAATGATAGCACTTCCTGTCATGTCTCCTTCATTAAGTCCTGATTAATGAATCACACTTCTCTTCCCCACTTCCAGGCCCCTAGTCTCATGAGCTTCTCTGAGCTTCACCGCCTCCACATTTCTTGCAATTTTCCAAGAAGTCTCTTCCACCCTCACCGTTTCCATATTCTTAGTATTGTGTGTGAAAACATATCTACACTTTATAGGTTTTTTATGGAGCCAGAATAGTGCCATATATACTTGTATGTCTACTTCTCCATTTACACCCGTAACAAGAAAACTGCTTGCACTGAACACAATTTTCATTCGCAAAAATACTGAACAGAAACACGCGTCACGTGATCTGGTACTTGTATATGAAGGTTTGTGAATGAACCTGAAAAACATTGCGTAAATGGATGTCAATATATTTCATATCGTCTGCCTTATTTCATAGTCTCCATTTTTACAGCCACCTTAGTCAGCAAGAGCAGATCAACTCCGTTATTCCATATCATGTTAGAACGTATTAAATATCACGTTAGAACGGCGTGGCAGCAATACGTTTCCGTACGTGCACCTTCGTCGTCTTCAGCGGGTTTTTTTTTTTTTTACTGGAAGGCCAGGATTGGTCGTTACCTTACCTGCAGCTTTCTGATTGGTGGCTCTGCGGGGAAATATTGTTCTGCAACGCGCTAGGCAGGTTAGTGTCGAAATTATTTGTGCACGCAAACGTGAATCTGCACTCGTAGGTTGGTACTTGCAAGAGCGCTTGAAATTTTAAAGGCCGTTTCGAGATTTGCAATACAGAATACCATTCCATCTTTGTAAAAAAAATATGGTTTTGCATTTACAAAAAATATTGACATGCATTTGCAAAAAAAAATTTCAGATTCATTCACAAACCTTCATATACAAGTACAGATCACGTAACGCGTGTTTCTTTTCAGTATTTTGCGAATGAAAATTGTGTTTTCAGAAAATCGAGCAATTTTCTTTTTACGGGTGTAAGTGGACAGGTACACATACAAGTATATATGGCACTATTCTGGCTCCATAGCTTTTAGACAGTAGAATTGCGTAGCATTTATTTTATCATTATTTCCATCCACTTCCATGTCACAAAATAGCAGGTGGAGTAGGATTGTCGAAAATTTGTGAGAGCACGGATGCGAGGTAGAATGGAGACGGGCAGAGACAGCGGGAACACGGAGGGGGCACCGCGGACACTCGTTTCACTGTTGGAGTCTTTGTCTTTTCTGTTTCTAGAGCAGAAACGATTACTCGAACAACTCAAATAATTTAATTTCAAAAAATGGTCTAGGCAATTTTTCTAGAATCTAAGCTTCGTTTAATTCTTTTTCACTCGCTAGAGCAGCGTTTCTCAATTCCAGTCCTGGCGGCCCACCGCTCCGCACATATTCGGTATTTCCTGCACTGTCGCACGCTGGTCCTACGTTGCTAATTAGCTAATCAGTAGCATCAGCTGTGCTGTGGGTCGGGAATGTTGAATCTGTGCAGAGCGGTGGGCCGCCAGGACTGGAATTGAGAAACGCTGCGCATAGCATGCTCCCCTTGTGTTTCACACGGACGCGTATTAATGAGGCACAACGTTTTCAGTTCCGCGATCCAGACAAGACCTGATCCCTCTGTATGTGACAGTATGAGATATTCCGTGCATAAAAACGCATAAGTGACATTTTGCGCGGGGTAAATGCGAAATATTACAGACTAAACTCAGATTTTAGCTGATAACTAACCCAACAACCAACTCTCAATGCAGACATTTATTGAGATTTTCAGCGTTAATTCTGGAACGTGCGTTCATTGCTTTAGTGTGACGTGGTGCTAACTGGCGCGCGGGGGATTGTGGGAAATGTAGTTGTCTCCCAGAAATGCCAAAAGCAGCTCATTTTATAGGCCAAAATGAGTCCAGTTGGTTCGACATGACCCCAAACTTCAGTATTTATTACATTTTACACCCAAAAGCTTGTTTTAACGAAAGGAGTAAGTATAACGTTTTTAGACCATGAGTCTAATGTCTAATGTAAGACTGGGCCTTAAAGTGTTTAGGGCATGCGTAAACAGAACGTTGAAACGGAACCCTAACCGTTGGCCTTCACCTCTCTTACCTGGTTCCACCTTAAACACAGGAGTCAGCGTGGGCTGAAATGAGACAGCGAAGACACAGATGTAGCTGTGTGTTATTTATGGCTGGACCCTGTAGGTGGACATTTGTGTCAAACAGACACTGCTGTTGCAGAAAGCAGCAGCCTACCACAATGACATCACCTCTGAAACGGTCACAGCTTGAGATAAACATTGGTGACCATCTTAATTCCGTCCCATAGACACACACATACTATTCACTCTCTCATTCCCTTCCTCATGCTCTCACCCTGTCCCTCATCTAACTGACTCAGAGGCTTCTCATTTCGTTTGGTTGGAGATGTTTAAAAGACAGACCTGTTCACTGCTGATGGTGGTTATTTTTATACAAAACCACTGTTTCCTGTTTTCAACTCAAAGGGAGTGTTTGGGTGGGACGCAGACGAACTGACATGACACACCAATCCACTGATGCCACATAAAGCGATCCCCAAGCCTCAGGCTTGCTTGTTGGGGATTTAGGCCGGTTATATGTAAAGCGCTTTGTCTCAATGACTGTTGCTAAGAGCGCTATATAAATCAAACTGAATTGAACTGATACAGAACAGAATATTCTAATATCATACTGAACCCTACAGAATCGAAGCAAAGTGTTCCATATCAAAATGTGATGTCTGGATTGTGTTTACAGGATTGTCTTGTACCAGAGAGATGCACACCCCTAATTACATGACAACACCTTTTCTTCACAGGAACACTGAGATCCAAACCTGTTTTGGTACGATTTGTGGCACACGATGCAAGACATTTTACCTCATGAAACATGACGTAAGGTACTGCCAACACACGAAAAAGCAGTTTATACGTTTCAGCCACAGAATGTGTTCTAACTGCCATTTAAAGGTTACATGGGCACTCCCACAGAATATACACAGCAGAAGTTAACACAACACTGCGTGAACTGTGCGGGTGTGTTTTGACAGAAACAGTTCATCATAAGACCTTTCCACATCACTTGACCTTTCGGTGTCAGACCAGCTTACTTAGGAAAACACACAGTCAACACAAAACATGATGGGGGTTTGACACAATGGTTTCAGTTACACTTTTCTTGTCTTTCTGACCTCAAAGTTCGGACCTCAGTTAAAGTCACAGCTGCAGTAAAAGAAAAGGCACTATTAAAAAAGATATTAAAGCTACAGCTTTTATAGTTTTTGCTTCTGATTCCTCAAACCCAATAGTCTCTGAATCTGACTGAACAGTCTCCTTAGGAAGATATCGTTCCTGTCTTAGGTCTACAGCTGGGCGATATGAACAAAAATATTACAATATTGATAGTGATTTTGATAATTATCACAATATATTGTCATATGTTTGTTTTTTTTTGTAAAAACCGCTTACTCGATTTTGATTGGCTAACAAGAGACAAGTGACATTAGCGACGCCTAACGGGAGAAGCCGAAAGAAGAAGTACTTCGTGAAAGACAACTATCACAAGCAACAACATTTTAATATTAATGATACATAATAAATTCAATACAGTGAACAACACAACGTCAATATTTGTAGGGACGCACCAATCTGATAAGTGGATCGGTATCGGATCCAATAACGACTGAAATAACTGGATCGGGTATCAGTGGCACTGGGCCGATCTCTGGAGCCGATCTGTAAAGCGTAGGTGTTTGAGTATGTGCCCACACACAACTGTTTCCGCACGGGAAGTGTTACTGCGGTAAAGCTGGTTTATTGTACTGACGAATCCATTTTGCGTTGTTTATTAATTAGTGTTTTAATAACTCAGAATCCCTTTAACTTACACAAACCACACGTAACGTCAGAATTACAAGTTAACGGACATTATATTAATTCCTCTGTATGTGAAATTCATTATTTGTGAAATGGAAGTAATTTGTAAAAATGCATAAATGACATTTGTTGAGATGTAAACAAATGCGCTGTGTTTGTTAGCATGCACATCTCTCGCAGGGAAGTCCAACATTCACTAAAGGGCTCCAGTTCAGTCAAATCTTCTCCTTTATTAAAGAAACAACTTATATTTTAGCAGATAAATAACAAAAACAACCAGCGTTCTACTCAAAATGCAGACATTTACTTGATATTTTCAGGATTAATTCTGGGACGCACGTGTCGCGTTATTTGTGCGGAACGCCATCATGTCAAACGACTCTCATGTGGAACACCATCACGTCAAAAATGTATTCCTAATAATTCCTAATAATTATTTTTAAGTAAAAAGAGATATGGTATTGGAATCTACAGTACTGTGCAAAAGTTTTAGGCAGGTGTGAAAAATGCTGTAAACAAAGAATGCTTTCAGAAATATAAATAATGATTGTTTATTTTTATCAATTTACAAAATGCAAAGTGAGCGAACAAAAGAAAAATCTAAATCAAATCAATTTTTGGTGTTACTACCTTTTGCCTTCAAACCAGCATCAATTCTTATAGGTACACTTGCACAAAGTCAGGGATTTTGTAGGATTATAGTCATTATATTATTTTGTAGTCATTATATTATTTTGTAGGATTATAGGATTATAGATCTGTGGTTAGTTCTCCAAGATGTTTGGAACATGTTTGGAACCAGCCAAATTCCTTCAAAAACTGTGTGCAAGTGTACCTAGAAGAACTGATGCTCTTTTGAAGGCAAAGGGTGTTCACACCAAATATTGATTTGATTTAGATTTCTCTTTTGTTCATTCACTGCATTTTGTTGATTGATGAAAATAAATGATTAACACTTCCATTTTTGAAAGCATTCTTTGCTTATAGCATTTTTTCACATCTGCGTAAAACTTTTGCACAGTACTGCATATCGGTATCGGCAGCTGTGTATCGGAATCGGGTCGGAACAGAAAAATAATCCCTAAATATTCAACGACAATGATCTGTTTTTGCAATTGCATTTGCATGCCACCCTTTTGCACAGACACACGCACATCAAGTTGCGAACATCATCAATGACGCTTTGCTTCATACAATTGCCTTTTGCAAGGTACTGTTGTGGCTACATATTAAACATAATCACTTTTTTGCTAAGTTAAATAAAACAATCTTGCAAATTTTTCAAATTTACTTTGGGTTTTGCTTGGACAAAGGTACATATTGTTCTATGTGATGTGTCCTTTTACAATATTCTGAGCAGCACCTCATCATGTTTTCATCCATGTTTTCAAGCTTTGAGGCAGTCTGGCGCGGAAAATGGAAAATGCTTGAGACAGCAGTGGGCTCAGTAGATGGACGGTAATGTTTGTATAATTGCCAAATTTATGTTCATACTTAAAACGAGATCGGATAGCTGGGTGACTTCAATATGCGGATCAGATTTCAGTGTGGCCAAGATATGATTTGCAGAGCGTGTACACTCTCGGCAGTTAAAGCATCCTGGCGTAATGGAATCACACAATGACAAACAGCTGAAAAACAAAGAGTCACACAACTACAAGAAGTTACTCACCAATGAAGAAGGTCTCAGGAGCCCTCTCGGCCCCTAGCAGAGCAACGGTGTTCTTCTCCAGACGTAACCACAAACCCACCGCCAGCACCAGAGAGCCCATCAACTACAGAAAGGAGGGAGGGGAGAGAGGGAGGAAGAACACAACACATATACAATGAAGAATTCATAAAGGCATATTAAGACTAAGATTGCCCTGAAATTTGAAAACAGCACTTTAACAATGAATTTGATTTTATAGACCAGAACACCATTTTATCTCATTTGAAAGACTCGCTCTCTCTTAGACTCGCTCTTTTCTCCCCTGACTGATCTTTGGTGTGGTTCTGATCTTAGATGTAGCCTCTTGTCTCAGACACTATTAGAAAAGAGCTGCAGCACAACTCACAGTTCCTTCTCTAGCTCTTAACACCAGGCAAAGTTTCTGCCTCTGACCCTTCAAAGCCCAATAGTCTCCGAATCTGACTCCTTAAAGGGTTATAGTTTCCATCTCAGGTTCCACAAAAGCCAAAGTGTAGAGCATCTCTGTCTCAGATACCTTATACACCCACAGTTTCAGCCTCAGGAGCCTCGCACAGTCATAGTTTCTGCTTCAGATGTCTCCAAATGCCCAGGCTTCTGCCTCAGATGTCTTAAAAAGCCATTTTCTCCACCCCATAAATTTCAAAATGCCCAGCGATCTGATTTCAGTATCTTTTCCAAAAATAATTTCTGCTGCAGATGTGTGAAAATGTTCAAGTCTCTTCCTCATATGCCTCAAGGCTCTACTCTCTGCCTTCAAATGCTGTAATTTTTGCCAGATATGCCTTAAAACAGTCTAGTCTCCGACTTACACGCCTCAAAAAGGCAAAATGTCTTCATTCTCTACTTCAGATGCATTAAAAGGTCTTCATCTCTGCTTCAGATACCAGAGATACATCAGAAGTCATAGATCTATCCTCATAAATCTACAAATTAGGAATGCACCACTCCGATATGTGGATCGGTAACTTTTCAAGGCTGACGATTTAATTATTTGTGAATAATTCCGTGCACAAAACCTGAAGTAACTGCGTAAAAACACATAAATGACATTTGTCACGATGTAAACACATGCGCTGTGTTTGTTAGCGTGCATTTCTCACTCAGCGGGAAGTATTCATTTTTAGTATTAATTCCGTGTTAATTGTCGTGTTATGGTGTGGAACACTATCATGCCAAACAACTCTCATACGGAAAGCCATCATGTCAAAAATGTAGTTCTCTCCCAGAAACGTCTTAATTCCTAAAAATAATTTTTAAGTAAAAAGAGATATCAAAATCTGTATTGGTATCTATATTGTGTATCGGAATTGGATTGGAACTGAAAAATGTGGATTGGCCCATCCCTACTCAAAATGCCTAAGTGTCTCAAGTTTCTCTAGCAGCAATAATGTCTGATTCAGATTCATGCATATGCCATAGTTTTAGCGTCAGATGCCTCAAAAAGAATAGTTCCTACCTGCACAGTCAGATCAGAGATGCCCAAAAAGCAGTTCTCTCTGCCTCAGTTGCCTTCAAATGTCATCATTTGTGCGTCAGATGTCTCAAAATAGTCTAGTCCCCAAATCAGATGTCTACAAAGAGCACTGTTTCTGCCTCAGTTGTCCTCAGTTCTACATAGTCTCTGTTTAAACGCCTTGAATATCTGCCTCAGAAGCTTTATAAAGTGCTTTTCTTGCTCATGAATCTCAAAATGCCCAAGTCAACGACTCCTCTACTTTAACTATGATGTCATTGTTTCTGTTTTATTTACCTCTAAAAGATCTAGTCTCAGCTTACGTGAGCCTTGTACAGGCTGGCATACATATTGTCCTATGGCAGTCTGATAAGAAAGTGAAAAAACAATTACAAATGCAGTCAAAAAAATCTTAGAAAAGTGTTGCATGGAGGGTTCTTGCAGTAGTTTCGGTGGCACTTTTTTACCTCCACACCACCGTGCAGAGCACCAACACTACCGTCCAACACATGTCCATTTTTTTGTTGCAGTAGCACAATTTAGTGCTCGAGATCCCACGAAAACAGAGGTTTTAAAAGAAACCGTCCTGTCAAAAAGGCTGTGTCTTGAATATGTTAAGAAACAATGCGGAGCGACTTTATGCCCAAAGTAAAATGCCTGACTTGCGAGACTAAAAGGTACCACGTGGTGGAAGGGGTTGGGTATTAACATGGCAAGAAGAACAAGAAGCAAAACACAACAAGAGAATGTGTCTAATCCACTCGGATGCCAAACAATGTGAAATGTAAAAAAAAAAAAAAAAAGCTATGTACCAAGCCCATCCTGTCGTGTCATTTTCCACCCTTTCAAATTCAAGTTTAATGTAAATAAACTTAATATTTCCTCAATATATCATAACCTTGATTTCTTGATAAATAAAATGAAGACCAAACTAAATTATTAAAAAGTTTTGCCACAAGTAAAGAAGGCCTATGACAGAATTTTGGAGAAAAATTGTTATTTTGCAGTAATTTCATAAACCTTAAAACATTTCCCATTACCTGAAATATAATCCTGGGAATGGGACAAAAGACCTTTCTGAAAGAATATATTTTATTATCATTATGCAATAACAATTATATTACTCAAGTTTGAATTTGTCCTTGACAGGGTGGACATATTTTGCAATTTGCTCATATGCTGACATCCTGCAGTTAATTTATGAAAAGTGTTTAAGCTTGATCAATATGCATTTCTAACTGCTTAAGGGTAACTTAATGAAATGAATATGAAGTAAAATGGGAAATCATAAACTCCTTTAATAGTATTTTATAATCTTTAGTAATTGAGTTAATTGAGTAATCATTAGTAATAAAACTTATGATGGGAAAATATTACAGCATGAGTAAAAGGATACATATATTAAGTGCAACAAATCTAGAACTTTTCTACAAATGCAAATAAATAACCAATAACTAGGGGTGGAAGTCGAAAACTATTTCCGACTCAGAACCGGTTCTGACTGATCAGTTCCATCAGAATCGTACACCTCCAACGTTATGGATTCTTCTTAACGATTCTCTCATTTCCCAGCTCCACGTTTTCTAAGTTTTGCGTCGCGTGACATTACGTCACACTCTCTGTGACTTGACCTTCAACTCCAAGGAATCATGACGTGTAAATGATATTTTTCCCGATGTAAGCGCGTTTATTAGTACGCACTTCTCTCACAGGGAAGTCCAACATTCACTAAAACCTTCCAGTTCAGTTAAATCTTCCCATTTATTACAGACAAAACTTCTACATTAGCTGATACATAACAAAAACAACCAGCATTTTACTCACAGTACAGCATTTTACTTGATATGTATTTATTCCCGACGCGCGTCCACAGCGCTGTTGTGGCGCGGCGCTCATATGGAACGCCCTCATGGCAAAAATGTCTTCTCTCCCAGAAATGAGTCAAAAATGAGTTCTAGATCAAAATGAGTCCAAATGCTAAAAAAAAAATGACCAAAACTTCAGTATTTCTTCATTTTCCATTAATCAGAAAATGTTTATTTCCATTCTATAATGTTAGAGAGTAAGAAATAAATATAGAAAAATGCATGATTTGTTATTAAATAATTAGATTCTATATCCAGATGGATTCCAAATGGATAAAGAAGTGTTTCCACCTGCACCTTATTGTTCTTCATAAACTAAACCATAGAATGTCTCTGCGGAATAACAACTCTGAATATCAGTATGAATGTGTTCATGTTCAAAATGAAATGTTTGCTTTTGGTGCAGAAGACTGTAGAACTACTTTTTCCGCACTTAAAAAACTACTCAGGAATCGATAAGAGAATTGATAAGGAATTAAATTGATAAGCAGAATCCATAATGACACTGATATTAATAAAATCCTATCAATCCCCACCCCTACCAATAACCAACAACCAACTCCCCAATTAAGAATAATCTTAATTTAGAGGCTGCACAATCGCTGCTGTTATCTTACCCCTGTCTAAATCTTTCCTTTCTCTGCGAAGGTGTGGTCCTCCTGTACTATAATAACATAAGGGATCTTTAATTAGTTTCAATGGCACGACCCCCAAAACATTACACACCCATTACCATCTGCCTGTAACATTACCTGGTCTTACATCACCTCCGTGCCCTTCTCCATCTCCCCATGGCCATCCCTCTCTCCATGCCCCACCCCGAAAACCCTTAAACCAGCACCCAAACCTTTTTCTCATCCTTCACTCAACAGGCCCACTGTGTCTGTGTTCCAAATGATCTTTCCTGATGGACCATTTCATTGTCTGTAACAAGCAGTTCACAAACAAAGCATCTGGACTTTAATTGCAGAAAAATGTCTGGACAATTCTTAAATAAAAACACAGTGCATCACTCTTCTGAGGAAAAAAACGACAACAATGCACAGAACAGAAGCAAAGCAGTCAGCGCCCGCCTAAAACGAGAGTTGCAGATTTGAGTGTGAGTTACATGTATGGAAACATTTGTGCGCCTTCAAGTTTATTGGGGATTTTTATGTTGCTGTTAAACGGTCTATTGGAGAGGGAATTTCCATGGATATTTCTTAGTGCGCATATACGGAGCTGTGTATTCGGCGAGAGTGAGAGAGCTGGAGACTTTTCAACCCACCTCTCAACTCACTGTAAATCCGTGAAAGAGAGATTTATCTCTGGTGTCGCCATGTTCCTAACAATCTGACTGACCGATTACCTACTAAAAAGGGAAAAAGACATTTACATTAAAGCATCTACTCAGAATCAGAATTTATTTTTTTTAATTAGTTTTCACAAAAAGAAAAAAACAAGGAATTTGACTCAGCAAACACGATGGCTGGTCGTACCTGGGAACATTATGAATAAATATCAAAATAAATATGACAAACGTGACATACTTTTATAAGAATGTGCATGAAAAGATAAACAAATTAAAAGTAAATGCTATACAAAAGTATGCATCCGTAGTGATGGGGTGAGGGGATGGGGGTTTAGTTTTACTGAGGAGGCTAACTGCCCAAGGGAAGAAGCTATTCAAGTGATGTGAGGTTTTGGTCTTGATTGATCCCAGCCTTCTACCAGACGGGAGTGGCTGAAAAAGCCTGTGGCCAAACATATAGAGCCAAACTTTTTGGCGAATTGTTGCGGCAAATAATGGCCTGCTAATGTGTTTGCCAAAAGGGTCTGGCAGGCCGATATAAACTGTATTCAGATAAATATCAGCACTTATTATGGACATTAAAGGGAACTACAACAAAAACTGAAAGAGAGATGATGTGTCTTTGATATATATTAAGAGTGTTTGTCCAGTAGATGGTACACTGGCTTATTTATGTTTTTATGCATTTGTACGTTAGGGGTCTGTGTTCACCAAATGCGTTTTTTCCACTGAGAGCGTTCAAAACCTCAGAGCGCTTTCTCGTTGAACTTCACCTGATACGGCGCAACATACGGTAATATATGACCTCATCCTCATCCTAGTAATGTGATCACATGCAATGACCACACTGTAGGGCGTGCAGTGCAAATTAAGACAAATTTACTCAAACCACTTTTTGGCTGCTTGACACTAGAGGTCGACCGGTATTGGTTTTTCAGGGCAGATATCGATACCAATTATTGCTAGTTAACAGGGCCGATAATTTTACAAACTAGGGATGCACCGATTGCAATTTTCTTGGCCGATTCCGATTACTGATTTTTTTGTAAGTGTGATCGGCCGATACCGATTTTTTTCCCAGATAACAGAAAATTAGAGCTACTGCAAGTAGTCGACGACATTGACACAAAATAATGGGTTTCAACTTTTTCAGTTTAACGCGGTAGTTACTTTCCCTGTTTACTAGTTACTTTTATAATAGTGACATATAATAGTGGCAGCTCTACAGCAAATACAAACAAAAATCTAATTTTCTTTAATATAATGCTTTATTTTCATAACAAATTTTCTTTACAAATTTAAATAAATAAAATGCAACTCGTAAAATGTCAAATGTAACAACTCCGGTAACTCGACATCCGAAAAGTAACGCCTACTTGGCATTGTGTATTTTGGGCAGAGGTGATTTATCAGATTTCTGAAGCCTGTATCCTCAACTATGGAAAACGGCTGATCATCTTGTGATTGACTTGTGCATCTGTGTTTATGTTGAATTGGGGACAGACAAGTGGGCAAGAGGAGCCATTGACTGCGTGCTTATTAAACGTGTAAGACCTAACTATTAAATTATAATTATAAGATTGATAAACTATAACTTGCGTTTAATCTACCTGTTGCCGTTCCTCGTTCTACGTCATCTTTGGTTTTTCTGTAAAAACCGTCTGTAGTGTGCAGTCAATCACAAGATCAGGAGCCATCGGCCAATAGGATTCGCAGGCAGAAGCTGCCAAAACCCCGCCCCCAAACTGCCAAAACCCGCCCCTTTCAAACCGCGAGGACATTTAACACATCGAGAGGGAAAAACGCATTCGTGAGAGGAAAAATACAGTTCGCGCGCAATATTATCACAACCGCGCACTTGATTCTTAATTTTGTGCTCTCGAGTTTCAGATTTGCGTACGCGACTTTGAAATTTACGCCTGCGAATTTTTTGCGGCAAGCCATTTTGCGTGCTCTAGTTTTGGCATTGATGTGACGCCACACTCACGCACCCAAAATTCATTCCGTCGCCGCACGATGTCACCCCATTCAAAGTGAATGAGAAACGCCTCCGTTGAGCGTATATGTGAACGCTGCCTGAATGCGCGCGTGGCTGTGCTGCAAGTAATGCGCATGCGCAAGATCGGTTTGTAATCGGCAATACACGTGACTGATCGGCCGATCACCGATCAGGCCGATCAGGCCACAAATGGGCAGATTCCGATCGCTGGCCGATCGATGGGTGCATCCCTATTACAAACACTAAGCTCAGCTGAAACTCTCCTCTCTCCTCTTCACGCTGTGATCGTGTGTGAATGTGGTGTGAGTGAAAACAAGGCTTCAGCGTTTATAGGCTACTATTTGTGTGACATATGGCCAGAGACTGTTGTGGGCGGGACATCAAATGAAGCAGCGAGTCAAGAGCAAATGGCACACAGAGAAGAGACGGCAGTGGAGCCGCAGTAGCGTCACCTTGTAATTACTTCATATCGGTGATGGACAAAATGAAACACCATTACCGATAATCGGCAAAATGCCTAATATCAGCTCCCGATAATCGTTCGACCCCTACTTGATACAAATGGAAAAATCCATTTGATAAATTAAATAATACACAAGATATCGCTAGATATCGTTAGATTTCCCTAAAACAACCCATTTGGCTAAAATGATTAATTCTTTAGCAATAAATATATATTTATATACAGTACTGTGCAAAAGTATTAGGCAGGTGTGAAAAAATGCTGTAA